>JAPMOR010124106.1:120899-140365 GCA_026543865.1 Argiope aurantia | reverse complement strand
GTATTAAAATTCATTTTATTCAACTGCATTTAGAAGTATTAAAATTCGTTTATTCATCTGCATTTAGAAGCAATTTTTTTTAATTCATGAATAATGAAACCTGATACAATAAAAACTTTTTTTTAAAATCTGAGATAAAGGGAAAACATTTTGAAAAGATTTGATAAAATCTAAAGAAATACTCATCAAGATTCACAAACAAAACGGAATAATAAATATTTTTTTAAAAAATATCTGCATTTTCAATTCGGAAGGAAATAAAGAAATGATTCCTAACTAAAAAAATCTTTAAAAAAAAAGATTTTTATGAAAATATTGTTATTTCCCCCAAAAAGGTTCAAATGTACACAAAAGTAAAAAAAAATATCACAAGAAATGGATTTTAAAACTTTAAAATCCTGGAATAGAATGGTGAAATATTGACTCGGTTAAAACTTTTTAGTTAAAAATAAAAACAAGAAAGAAAATATTCTCAAAAAATAAGTTTGAATATTCCGATTAAATCTGGCAATATTCTTGCAAGGTTTTATAAGCAAAATCAAATAATGAATATTACGAAAAAGATATCTTTTCGAAATTCACTACCAGGAAGGAATTTACAGAAAGAAAATGGATTTTTTGAAACTTGAATAGTTTCAAACTTATTCCCAATGCGTTCACAAAAAAGTCACTCACAATTATAAATAGAACAAAAGATTTATATGACTTATATTTCATTTTTTATGTTTTTAAAAAGTGCAATTTTAGCTGTATAAATAAATTTATAAAATAAAGCTTTCTTTTCATCGGATACAATTAATTGTAAGCCTCCCCACCAATTCTCAACGCATTTCTCTGTCTTTTAATATACTAAGACATGGTTTTAGAAAAATCAAAAACTTCCTCAGTATGCAGATTCCTCATTCTAATCATAGTCAAATGATTATTTTTTAAGCTTTAAGAGATAATATGGTTTGAAACGAAATGGTGAAATAAATTATATAAATTTTCTCTTGGTTTTATTAGTTATAATCAGTGAAAAATTAACTATAACATTTACTATGAAAGATATTCTTTTCTGCACATTATGAAGCTTTGTATTTCATTATTTTAAGGTACTCAACTGCTGCTTCATTTAAACTTTGTTGACTAATAGGCCCTTTTAGAGATGGTCCAATAAATAAATGGATAGATTGAAATTTCAAATTTTTTTTTCCATCACGAAGCATTAAAAAAACTATAAAATATTTCTAAATGAATAGTTTACTTATTCTCCACTTCAAGAACTCCCAAACATACTGAGAAATTATTATACCAAATTGGAACAAAACATATACATTAGATTTTAATTTAGAAAGTTTTTCGTAAAAAAATTCTTCTAAAGATTAGAATTTAAGAAAATAACATTTGAATATATAAAATTAAAAAGTATGTAGATGCAAATATAAAAATCAATGTAACTTCCCAAGAATGGACTTAAAAATAAAATTCAAACAATTTTATAAAGACAGCTGTTTAAATATTAAGAATATTAAATTTAA
Organism: Argiope aurantia; assembly: GCA_026543865.1. Taxonomy (NCBI): domain Eukaryota; kingdom Metazoa; phylum Arthropoda; class Arachnida; order Araneae; family Araneidae; genus Argiope; species Argiope aurantia. Next base: position 138,845 of record JAPMOR010124106.1, on the reverse strand, counting down.
ATGAATCATATTTTCACCAAAAAAAAGTCGTCTTTTTAACTTAAAAAATCTCCCTACTCTTTATTTTTTTAATTTCCCACTCTGAGAGAACCTTACGACAAGTATAAACTTTTTACTGAAACTTTCTTTACTTTGATGGAACCAGGTTTGTACATTTTTTTCCCATAGTACATAGATCTAATTTTGTTCCAGTCATTTTCATAAATTTAAGCTTTATGAAAAATTAACATGCTTCTCTGTTTTCTGTTAAACGATTTTCATACAGTTCCACAAATTACATTGTGTTGAGCCACATATGTGCCTCAACAAAAGTTGGTAAACATTATGTTTGTTTGTTTTTTGGATTTTTTAAGTTGCTTGTTTTATTATTTTATTCTTTGTTTCTATGGATGTATTCAATTGATTTCTGCATCAGTGGATTTTCGCTTGTTGCCATGATTTTATTTTAGATGTATAAGCAATACCTAACCTTTTTTAGAGCACTCATTTTGAGTTTTTTTCCCCATAAAGAAGTAATAATTGATGGTGTTTCACTGTTCGATTAATAGTTCTGCTTATTTTGCACTTAAGAATATTAATATTATGCATTTCGTTATGCTTTTGAGTTTTGAAATGGAAATATTTCTCTTCAAAAAAAACGCATATCCTTTAATACACAATCTGTTTACAAATGACATTTTAAAAGAAAAATCATTTTAAAAGTAGTAGACTATATTTCTCATTTCAAACAAGGATAGCAAAAATTTTTATTCCAAAATATTTGCTTTGTTTTAAAATTCTTTACGGAAATTTTTCTAAAAATATGTAATATTCCGTTTATATGCATTGGTAATATATCCGATTCAAAATGAATGAAATTAGTCGCCGTCAGCAACTAGCTATTCGCCTACGATAATATTTGCATTCATTTAGTAATGTCAACAAACTTTCATGAATTGCATTTTATTAAACTAAATGCATGCGCTACTTTAAATTATACATAAAAATAGACATTGAGCATAAAATTGGCGAAGTTGGACTGATTTTTAAAGTTGAGGACTGTATCATGGTTTTATTTCGTGATCATTATAGAAAAATGGAATGAAAAGAGGAGATAACAGGCGACGCCACCCATCGATGACGAATCTGTAGACTCTGAGATTTCAAATGAAAAAAAATTGGTGAAATCGGTGTATTGATTGAGACTGGGAGAATCTCTAGTGATTTTTTCCCCTAGAGAATGGATAATAAACTAGTGTTTTTAAGATTTCTCTGAAAACTGGTAAAACAGGTGATCATTGATGACTTATCTAGAAGTTTTCATATGAAATAAAAATTGGTGAAATAATATCAGTGATTGGAGCTGAGGAATTTTATCGCGGTTTTCCACATAAAGAAGCTTTAGTGAAATAGTGTTTTTAAAATTTCTCTCAAAAATAGGGAACGGTGAAAAGTCATTTTGAACTGGAGTACCTATATAAATAATTGTAAATAAATTTAAGAAACAGCCAGCAAGGTTTGAAATACAAAGTAATAATTTTTTCGTAAAGTTCGCATGCACGGAAGTAAATAACGGGAGAAAAGAACGAAGCATGCAGTAAATAGAATCAAAAAGCTTAACTTAAAAGTTTTTATAAACATCTGTATTTTGCATTGATAAAAAAAGAAGATTTAAGCCTATTTTTGAGCCTAATGTTTCACATATGGATCAGGCTTGAAAGCTGAAAGATATATTGCGTTTAAATAAAAATAATAGGTATCAAAGTTAAATTCTAATCCTGCAATGTACATATTATGCATGTATGTATGTTTATGTACATATTTAGGCATATGTAAATGCCCCAATCCTAAAAGGTAATACTTTAAGCCATTATGGACTTGCATATTATTTTATATTTAATTCATTAGAAGATAGAATGTTTCTATGTTTATTTGTTCGCGCGCACTTGAATTAAATAATATAAATACATACAAACTATACATTTCAGATTTAGGATATAGATTCAAAATTAATAATGCAGTTTTGTATTTAATTTTGAATAAAATTTTCTCGTTCTAATTTGGAAAAAAAATTAAAACGCTAGAAAACAAAATTTTATATCGTAATAATCTATCTTGATATTTATATATACAGTTGGGTTTCAGTTCAATTATTAGGAGTACAGAAACATCTTAAGATGGAAATGACAGTCACGATAAAAATCCGTGGATCGGCTTATTGTTTTCTGGAGATGTCATGATATATAAATAAAATATTAATTTAAATTTTCCTATCCATGACCTATTTTTCACCTCTTTGCCTACAAATTTACTTAACTTCCTCATTAAATCATATATCCTAATGGAGACATTGATTATTATTTTAATTCCGACAATAATATAAGGCCATTTGAGATACTGAAGAAGTGTTTTAAGTGATTTTTACATTTTACATTACTTATTACTCGCAGTTTTAAAATTAAAAATTCAGACATTCGATGCAAGAATCAGGCGCGTTATTGTAGGCGAAGGGGTTAAGGAAAACGTAGCCAGCGAACGGAAGTCATAATTTAAAAAAAAAGGTTTGCAATATTTTTACATATTTTATCAAACCGATAAGGGGAGCTCCGCTCATTTTCTTCAACTTTATGGAATGGGTCGAGTTAATGGGAAGGTCTTTTATCTTCAAATAGTTAAAGTTACAGTTATTCTATTTTGAGAGCGCTATGAAAAATTAAAGTTTCACATGACTCATGGACTCGCTCCAGTACCTTTATGTTTGAAAATTAATTAGCGACACAAAAGAATCTTATTTTAGGACTGAGGATAAATTAAATTCATCATATATGTACACATAGATCCATCCATCCATGCATATGCATATATATATATATATATATATATATATATATATATATATATATATATATATATATATATATATATATGATTTGAACATAAAAATAATTGCACAATAAAATTTACCGCTATCGAAATAAGTAAATTAAAACATGAATAATTTGACAGTATTTCCTTAGCATGCTGAAATAAGTAGACAACATTCTGCCTAATAATTATCAGTAAAACGCACTTACCTTAACAATATATAGAATTTATAAATATTGTCTCATATCCAAAGAATAATGAAGCTTTCAGGAAACAAGAGAATTAAAATTCAAACACCGACACAGCAGAGCAACTGCACTGTGAACAGCGAGAGTTTTCAGAAGATAAAAAATAAAAAATTCTTGGCCTCGCTCCATGCCCTATTTTTCACCTTTATCTTTGACACAAAACCACCGACTTCCGACAAAACATCACACTTGGGTTTGCTTGCCCACGGTGTGTCAAGGCTTCAGGGGGAAAGGGCCAAATGTTGAAATAAGTTATAACAAATGGGAATATTCTCCTCTCGACCTTCATCATTCATAAGTATGCTGTCTATTATATGTCTAACGTTGAAGTGAGTTATAAATGATGGGAGTTATCTCCCCTCGAGTTTCATCATTTAAAAGTCTACTGCCCACTGTGTGCAAAGGTTTAAGGGGGAAACAGGATTAAACACTGAAATATGTTAAAACCAATAGGAACATTCTCACTTCGATTTTCATCACTCATAGCTCTGCTGCCCACTGTGGTCAATGCGTAAAAGAAAAGGGCTAAACATTGAAAAGATTCATCACCAATGGGAGTATTCTCCCTTCGACTTTCATCACTCATGTATCTTCTGTTCACTGTGTGTCAAGGTTTGAGATAGAAACGTTAAAATGAATTATTACCAATGGAAGTATTCTTCCCTCGACTTTCATCACTCATAGATCTGCTGCCCACTGTTTATCATGACTTAAGAGGCAAAGGTCTAAACATTGAAGTAAGTTATAACCAATGTAAGTATTCTCTCCTCGACTTTCATAACTGACAGTTCTATTGACCAATGTTTCTCAAGATTTAAGGGGGGAAGGGTTAAATGCTGAAGTGAGTTATAACCAATAGGAGTATTGTGCCCTCTGTCTTCTTACAAGAGATGGTGCATTCTGTGCTTTATAGTACACTTAAAAAAACTAAATATATATATATATATATTTCGGATACTTTCTTTTTCAAATCTATTGGGATTAAAATTTGATACAGATATACAAATAATGAATAAAACTGCATTATTTGTCAGAAGCTTTGAGCTGCAGTGTTCAAAAATTGACAGACCGCCAACCTTTCGACAAATTGAATCCAAAATTCGATATTAATTTAACTCTAATGATAAATTTAAAAGTATAATTTCATCTATCTAGTTATTTGCAATTGGGAATTATCGCGTTCACGTAGATATATAGATGGATGCCCAGAAAGAGCCCCGAATGACAGACAACATCTAATATTCGGTAAAAATCTGCAATCTGGATGAAAAGTCAAAACTTATTGCTTATTGATAAATGTGTTTTTGAGTTATCAGATATAAAATTTTAAGAATGAAACTGCATATCAAATTTGTCTGTCAAAATCGTCGAGGTTTTCAGTCACAATGTTGAAAAACTCGCCAAGTATAAAAACCGATAAATTAAAAAACCCTCGATAGAGCGAGACCAAAATTTGATGTTGGTTTCAAATTCTGCTGATAAATCTGCATACTTAATATCATCTATCTGCTTCGTTTGGGAGTTATCGTGAGACATAAACAGACGATCAGACAGACCTCCCTTTGATAGATTTCGTCCAAAATGTGATAGAAATCTGCAATTTTTGGTGAAAAATGAATATACCAGTTTAATTTAGTTATATTAACGTCTCATTGCAAAGCAACACTAAGGCTATTTTGGGACGGACTTCGTAATTTTGAACCGTGGTCAGATGACGAAGACGACACATGAGCTGGCACCCCTTCTCCATACCATACCACACCAGCGGGGGGACGTTTAGCCCTGATGGCTTTAACGGGCAACAGACCCCCTTAGACGACGGTTCTTCGGTGGAATCGGGTCTCCTACGGCTCACGAGCCGAGACCTTACCACCAGGCCACCGTGGCCCCCATGAATATACCAGATTTTAATACTTGTTTTGTTTTTGGGTTATCTGGTTCAACGCTAGGCAAGCAGATATAAGTTTAATAATGTATTTTTCAAACTCAAAGAGATCTGAAATACAGAGATTCATCAAAATATTGAGGTCTAATTTTTTCTTCACGATTTCAATGTATACATTCACTTTGTATGCATTAAAACTTTTGATGAGGATGAAAAATTTCTTAGACTAAAAAGTATAAAAAAAATTCTGAAAGATCATAAATATCTATAAAATGTGTTATTTGCAACATATTTTTTAGAAATTTATAAAATAAATAAAAACTGCATAAAAAATTGTTGACATGGAAATTAAATCAATATTTCAAAATATAATTAGAAATCTATTTTCCAAACAATACAAAAATTAATTCACTCTCATGGGAACCTTTTTAAATATTTTATTCTAAAAATTTATGATATATTTGAAAATATATGAAAATTTATATGATAAAATATGAAAATTTCAAAATGTACTTTTAAAGATTATTCTTCGAGCATATATAAAAAAATGGTGATGCAATATGTGATGATGTAATTTTTTATGGGCTATCCATTGCTTTCTTTTTAAATTACTTTTTTTTACATGTAATTCATTTTGATGAATTTTTCTTAATGTACCGTATAAACAGAGGAAATGGTCCCCTCTAAACTTTCTTGCATACTCTCTAATAAAGGTGTTATTCCAGAGAAAGTCTTGCATAGGATACAATAGTTATGAAATTTTAACCTTTGGCGGGAATTTAGCATTTTTACTGAAGCTATCGTGTGATGCTTGGCGAGCGAATCTTCTTTGGTAATTAATCCCTCGTATATGATTAAAAATATTCGGAAATTCAATTTGCGTTTTAGATTCATTTTTTCCCAACCTACTGAAACAAAAATTTAACACAAGATTATACTTGCAGTTAGAAAATTCTATATAAATTTGATATATTTAAGTCATTAAGTTTTTTATTTATCACGTTTACTTGTTTCTGAAAATACAGATCGACAAAAGAGTCAACCCTTTATTGGGTATTGTTCAAAATTTGATAGGTGCCTAAACTGTGCATGTTTTAAACTGAAAACTGTGCTGTGTAACTGCACAAATTTTAATCACCCATCTGTCTTCGTTTATAGTTACCATGGTAACGAATACCAGACAGACAAAATTTCTCTGAACGGATTTTGTTCGAATTTTCATAGAAATCTACAAATTTGATCTAATGACCGTGTACTGAATTTCATCTGCCTTGCTCAAAGCATTTTTCTGTTATCTTTGTCACAGACAGTCAGACAAACATTATGACAAAAATATGTTTTTTCGAATGGAGGTCTACAACACGAATATTCTTCAAGACCTTTGGTTCGAATTTTTTTGACGATTAAAATGCTTTCTCTATACTTCGTATAAGAAAAAGGGAAAATCGTACTTAGAAAATCATATACTGAAGAAGAACATAACGCAAGTTTGACACTCAGGAATCTTTTGCTACGGTCTATTCCAATCGGCCCATACCTTCATAGATTCAAGCTGTCCAACACTTCATTATGTTGTATACACTTCAAGAAACTGTATATTAATATCTTCATGGCAGTTGAAAATTTCATCAATTCAAAATGAATTTGTGTTGTTTAATCAAGTTTTTAAAAACGTAAAATCAGAAAAAAAAATAATAAGAACCATCACCAATAACATGAATAAATTCTTGATCTTTTATGGCTCTTGATCTTAGAGTTTATCGAAAAAGAAATATCTGAACAGAATTTGAACCAGAATTTTCCCTCAACTAAAGAAATGTCTTTATGAAATTTTTCATGCATTTACAATATCTCTCTCCACTAACTCCATATTAACCCTTTATTTACAAAATTATTTTATCGCCTATTTTTCAAATTTATTTTTGTGCAATTAATTAAGTTTGGGCACAGGAAATACTCTGGGCGAAGAAGAATATTTTAATTAATTGAAATAATTTCATTAATTTCATTAATAATTAAGGATTTTTAATATTATTTTTAGTTGATATCTACTACTTTCGACTAGAAATATGTTCTTTCAAATACTGTTAGAAAAATAATCATATTGTGAAGATATCAGTCGGATTTAAACGGTACTATCAGGAAATAAAAGGTTAATTACACAGCATTTATTTCTAATTTAAAGAGTATGACCAAAAGAGAATTCTACGGAGCGAAATACACAGATAATGCTTATTTTTATTAGACTAATTATAATAAAAGACCCTAATTGTAATAAAAACTATAAATAGTGCAAGGATAATGTATGCACAGATTAATCTATCTTTCTTTACTGTTTATTATTCAACTTCATCGATCAGCTGATTTCCTGGGATATTGATTGTATTTAATTTCAATTAAATATGTTAGTTATAATTTCATCTCAATGATTGTCAGACAATAAAATTGTGCAATTTGGATTGCTTTGCATACGACCGGTTCATTGTGTGCATGAACCTTTCTAATGTAAGCTAGTCCCATGACATCATAGTGTTATTGAATACACAAATGTGTGGTTCAAATATCTTCTGAATTTCTTGATATTATAACTTTACTTTTTCATTCGTCTTGTAAACAACACAGATAATCCTTAGACTTCTTTCTTTTCTTTTTTTTTTTAGCTTTTAACAACAGAAGAAAATCATGTGATTTAGTATTTGATGAAGCAGTGAAAGTGATTTCAGATTTTGGGTAACAAGGTAATCTATTGCTGGAAATTATGTAAAAAATACTTTTAAATAATTACCAAAATTCACAAAAAAATTAAGACTATTGGTATCATTAAAAAGGTAATTTATAAAATTTTGACACTGTGTAAAAATTATTTTTATACAATATTATTTTAGGAAGTCACACGGAAGACTCTAGAATTTAGCTTAGTTGAAATGCTGGTTAAAACTTCAAAATAATCTCACTAAGGTGTCCATTCGCTTATGAAAATACATATTTTATAGCGTATATAGGCCACTTTTGCAGCTGTGAGTCAAACGGTTTGCTCCGTAGAAAGCTAACACAAACATTTAACTTCATCTTTGTTAGTAACAGAAAAAAGTTTCACTCTTATTTTCTTTCTTTATTTAATTTAAATTCTCATAGATCTCAACTTAAAACATTCAAGTTTATTGTTTTTCAATTCAATTGTGCATATAATATTTAGAATAGTAATATGTACAAATATTCAAAACTGTACTCTGAAAGTTTTTTAATCCTTTACTCTCGGAAAAGTAGTTCGATGCATAATTATTCACTTAATACAACAGCTTATTTATTGCTATAAAATATAAATATATGTATATGATTGTTTTAAGTTGAATTTTCCCAAAACGTTAACCTACGTCTTTTTACCATTTTGTAGGTATTATAACAATCAAAATTGAAAAATAAAAAAAACGCGTCAAAATGATGCACCGTGTTGAATTGTGCCTTCAAGGAACCATTCGAGTGCAAAGGGTTTTATTTATTATTATTTTGTAGCAGTTGCATTACACTTATCTTCTCTTTTGGATACTAGATGGCGATACCTGATTAAGCCATCCCATATGTCATCCCATAATGCATTGCGATTGTAATGAGAATGAGATGTGACGCTGAACTGTGAAGCGCGCGCGTGAATGTCTTTGTTCTAATTGTTTAGTGTGTGAATGTGATTATTAAAGAAATGTTTCCTACAACATTCGTCCTGTTGCTTCCTGCACAGATCATAATAATCTACATACCACCACAATTTTATTATTTTAAAGTAGTCCGAAATGCGATACTTCATTAATCTTTTATCTATTAAACTGGTGACATATCTTAGTTTTAGGTACCAGTGGCGTACGAAGGCATAATGTAATGTACTTAGCATATGATAAAGGAGGTGGGAAGTAAGGCAGTAATGGGGTTTTACGATACACGGAATCATACATTGCCAACTTCTTAAAGCCACTCATTCGAAAGTTCAGCTTTCGCGAAAATGATCAGACTCTTGGACTATTCTCAAGAAGGCCGCAAGTCTACTGTTCATAAATTTAGTTACTTCCCCTTCGTCTCGAATTAGAATTGAACCTCGAATGAAAAAGGCCTGCTTACCTTCACATTGCCCCGATTCTGTCTAAAACGCGCATATGGCAGATAAACACAGAAAGGGTTAAAAAACAATTTTAGACACTTCTTAAATAAAGTAGAGAAATCTAATGAATTTTCGAGCAACACGTTGTGTATGGGGGGGGGCGAGTCAATGTAGTAGGAATACAAATCAGTGGGACACTCATACAGGTTCAAGTATATCTTTAATTTGTAATTGTCCACCACTCATACATGAACATTAGATAAATGCAAACATTGACATTTATGCAGATTCAAGTATATCTCTAATTTGTAAATGTCCATCATTCATACATGACCGTTAGAAAAATGTACGCATTGACGTTTATGTAAGTTCAATCACGTCTTTAAATTGTTACTGACCACCACTCGTCCGTGAACATTAGATAAGTACACGCATTGGCATGTATGCAGGTTCAAGCATATCTTAAACTTATAACTGTTCATCGCTCATACATGACTATTAGATAAGAGCATACATGGACATTTATGCAGGTTCAATCATATATCTGAATTGTAACTATCCACCACTCATACATGAACATTACATAAGTGCACACATTGACATTAATGCAGGTTCAAACATATCTCTAAATTGTAATTATTCGCTTCTCATACATGAAGGTCGGATAAATGCATACATGAACTTTTATGGAGGTTCAAGCATGTTTCTAACTTGTAACTGTCCCCCGCTCATAAACTGACATTAGATAAGTGTATACATGGACATTTATGCGGGTTCAAACATATCTTTGCCTTTTTATTATCTACTGCTAATACCCAGCGTTCTCGTAATTTTTTTAATAAACCTCTGTTACAGTCTTTGCCAGGTGAGTCCTTAGGGTGACATCTGATCTTTGAGAGTGCATGCTAATATTTAAAACAGAAAATCAAAGCACACGAATCAAATATAAATCAAAATAAATCTCGCAAATTGTACTATGTTACATTTTGTACTGTATAGCAAAATTCGACCATTTTTGTAAATTTTTAAAAAATATTCTGATTAGTAAAAGAATTAATGAAGTTTTCTTTTTTTTAAAATTTAATACAGCATCGAAATAAAGAAGTAAAACATAATTTTGGATGATCAACTAATTTATCTTAAATCAAAAGCTACGAAATATTTGTTTTTCTTTATTTATTAGCAAAAACGGAATCTTGTTCACAATTTCTCACATCCCATTTCAGATGGGCTGACGTAATAACCTTCGAACGAAAATTCGGATTAAAAGTTTAAAAATTTCAGTGTAACGAATATGTCACTACTTACTCCTATTACAATTAGCTCCTGCTTTCCCACATAACACAAATGAATAAAAATTGAGATCTTTGCACAAAGACTTGAACATCATAGATATTCGGATTTGTATTTTTCCTAACATGAACCTTTATTCTTATTCTGTATACAGGACAGATTTAAGCTGAAATTTAACAGAGAAACACAATTTTTAACAGAGAAACACAATGAAGAAAACATATATGATAAAATTTACCTTAATCGTTGCCCTTTGACTTTTCGCGTTTCTGTATATACGGATGTACTGACCTGCTACAGTTAACTTCTTGACAGATTTGATTCAGAGTTTCGATCGAAATCTAGATTTTAGATTCTAAAACTGCTTACCTAATTTACTAATGAGCGTTTTATGTTTGTAGTATAGGGAAGAAAACCAGTGGTACTATATAAATGCCCTTTTTCCGACCGAATTGAGGAAAAATTGGCACAGAAATGCAATTTTTATGCCTACCACATATAAAATTTCATTTATTTAAACCATTGTGTTTTCGAGTTATCGCTCTTAATAGCCTGCGAAGGAATTGACCGAAGGGACGGATTTCGTTCAAAATTTGATACGGATATAATTTTCAAGTATCAAAACTGTGTACCAAACTATAATATTTAAGTTTTGTGATTATCGTGTTCATTTATACTCGAACAGCCGGCGAAATTCCATTCCAGAAATTTTTTAGGAATGAATATATATATTTCCTAAATTTTTTTGACTAATTCGGCCCATATCGGGGTCATTCTAAAGTGTTCTCTTGTTTTCTGATGCCATTCCACGTATGAAGCTGTGTAAAAGTTACTGCGCAATCAGTTCTACATATCGAGTGAAAGTGATACTTCTGTTGCCCTTTTCAAAGGTCAACACATGTATTCCATCTGCACGTAACCGGAAATTCCATGTTATATAAGACTAGCGATCATTTTTTTTTCGTTCCTTCTTTACTTCTGCCTTTGTGATGCGCTGCGCCTTCTTATAAATAATCATGCTTGCCTCCCGAGAGAGAATAAAACGAAATTAAAAATACAACGTCTCGTCTATGTCTTCAAACCTGCCTTCTACTGCAACCAAAATAATGTTATATATGAAATATTTTCGCATACTTTTTAATCAAGCTGTTATCCTCTCTTTTCCCAGCATAAAATTTGTACACATTATTGAGAAAGACGGTGAATAATTGTTCAGATTTTTCTTTTCAGAGTTCTGCTAAATGTGCTTAGTAATGTGAAAATGACCAAATATGCGTTTGACCGCTCTTTTGAAATCAAAATTTGACACAGAACTGCAATTTTTATAACAAAATTATTATTTGTCGAACAGCAATTATTATAATAAACATCAAAAACTCAACGCCATTTACATCCGTCATTGTGTTTTTGAATTATTCCATTTACAGCCCATAGGATGCGTAGACGAACTGACAAAGAATCTTTTAACAAATTAGGTTCAAAGTTTGTTCTACAATTCACTATATTTACGAATCAAATTTTATCCATCTAGCTCTTTATGCTGCATAGTTATCGTGTGATAGCATTTTCTTAGACAAACACTTTCAATGTATTTCATTTAAAATTTGTTATAAATCTGCAAAATTTGGATACAATTCATAGAACAAATTTAATTCTTCTATATCAAAGCATGTTTGAATTAGTGCATTCAAAGACATACGAACATAATTACAAAATAGTCGGATTCAGGGAGATCTAAAATTTGGAGTTTCGTCAAAATATCAAGGTTAAACTTTTTTTGACGATTACTATACTTTTTCCTTGTATACTTTCAATATAAGAAGGTAAAAATGAGTTTTCTTAAATTTGAGGTGATTACAAATAGTGATTCATTAAAATTTCATGGACGAATTTAAGATGATCATAATATATTTTTTCTTTGAATATTTAGTAAATGAGAAATGAAAAACATGGAATTTATTTTGTGTACCTTCTTTCCCAAAAGTTAGTTCGCACACATAATTTGACACAAATACATAGTGTGATGACAAGAACCACATACGAAAAATCACTTGTCTAAGTAATAATATATTCTAGATTATTGCATTCACATACTCTCAAATATATAGGCCAGGGATAGAGAACCAGTGGCACGCATGCCATCGATGGCACAATATTTTGGTCACTCCGCCGATCAAAACGGTTTGCATTTTACGGTTTGAAAAGCGGCTTTCATGTGACTTCATTTGATAAACTGAATTTGTCCCAATTCGATTGATTGGAAATCGAAGAATTTGAAACGAAACTGATTGATTTCCACTCTAGTTCAATGTGGATTCAAAAATTTATTGAAACAAGGAAAAAGTTGGAATTGATTGAAACAGAAAGGTTAAGAAGCAACATAAGTACAAATGTCAATAACGAAATTTTGGAAACATGGAATTCGATTCAAACATTTAACTGTTTGAAGAAAATGACTCATGCTATTTTAACCATATTTTCAACTACTTATACCTGCGAGTCATTATTTTCAGAGATGAATAACATTAAAGACTCGCTTAGAATCCGTTTGGCAGATGACTCCAATTAAGCATGCATTCTGAACATCTTACAATTCTAAGTTATTTGTCATCAAATCTGTAGCAACAGAAGTCAGTCTAATGTTACTTTAATTTGAATTACACATATAACTAAAACATTTATTACTATACAGTGAAAAATGTATTTTTGTAAATAAAAAGTTTTGAGTAGTTAGTATTTAGTTTTATTATCTTCCCAATAATCACAAGCCGAAATTATTTGACGGTACGCCCATACTCCAATAGACATTTCTTTAGAAAAAATGGCACGTTGATGCATAAAGGTTCGCCATCCCTGATATAGGCTGATATATGGTCAGCTTTGACCAACTGGATTCAGAATTTAATATAGATCTTCAACTTTATTGATAAATCTGTAAAAAATTTATTCCACCCGTCTAATTGTTGGAGTTTTTAGTTATTTCTTGACATAGACATGGACTGACAAACAGATGTCCAAAATTTCATAGAAGACCAGAAATTTAGGGAATTTCATAACTGTAGCTCATCGCGTTTCTTCTATCTTGCATACAAAGGGAAAGTTTTGTAATCATCTAAAAATTCGAAGTCGAGTATTTTGACAAATCCCCACTTCTCCAAATGCGAAAAACACATTTTTGGCCTCATGTTTGTCTGTAAACAGACAACTCAAAATGCATTGATGAAGATGGGTGAATTCTGATAAGCGATTTTTACATAAAATTTGTAGATTCCTATCAACGTTTTGAACGAAATCCATTTAAAGGAAGTCTGTCTATCTAATCTATCTAGTCTGTATGTCTAATTGTTCCGAAAACAGATGTCCTCCGTATAGGACATATATGGTTCACACTTAAACATCCATTTGTGGAGAGAGCACATCCATGAATGACAAGCTTTCAATTCTCATTTAATTAAGCTTTTAATTCCTTTCATTCATCGTCTCTAACTTTGCAAGACTTGATGGATGGAAAACATCACCTAATAATTTTAATTTCTTAAAAGTTATTCCATTTTTTTACTTGTATTGTTACCGTTGCTTTTTACTTTGTTTCGATGTTTTCTGTTAGACATTTAAAGAAAAACCATGCGAAAGTTATTTTCGGATCCGAATTTCACGGTCCTTGTGTTGTTTTTCCAATCCCGTTCCATGATCTCAATGAAAGTAAACAAACCGATGATTCGAACCCGACCCTTTTGCGAGTTTCGTGTTTTGTGGTTGGCACCAATAGCAATGCAAGTCGAGCGACTATTTTAATTTCGGCTCGTGTCGTAGTTTTTCGGGAAGAGAAGGATATGGAATATGAGAAATGTGTTTTAGCTCTAAGATAGAGAGCGTCGACTGGTTGGCTATGCAACTGTATGTTGCTTCAACATTTTAACTATGCCGATGAGTTATTTTAGACGGTTCGAATCTGAGGTCTCGTAATGTTGATCTAAGTTTTTATTATTCCACTTATTATTTTGATTACTCCAGTTATGAGCACATTGACGTGATTTTTAATAAAAGTCATTTTTAAGAAACTGTTTTCATCTTTATGCCTTCTCGACACAAAAATTTCACTGCTTGCTTTGCTAAAGTTTGGGTTAGTTTACCCTAAAGTATAACAGAGTTGATTAAGAGCCCAGAAGTCTAACATTTTGGTTAAGAGCCCAGAAGTCTAACATTTTGGTTATGGGCCCAGAAGTCTAACATTTTGGTTATGGGCCCAGAAGTCTAACATTTTCCCCTCACCAACTGTTTTTTTTAAATTTTATGCCGACGTTAATACATTTTGATACATTCATATCTTCATCAAACATATACTTTTAATTTTTAATTTTTTTTCTTTCTCTAGCTGATGGGCTTATTTTATTTTTAACCATGTGATTGGCGCTGTTTAGCCAAGATTGCGCTAATAAAACTTAAACAAAGCCAAAGCCGGCGTCCTGGCATAGGGGTAGCGCGTCTTCCCCGTGATCTGGGCGTCCCGGGTTCGAGTCCCGGTTCGGGCATGGTTGTCCTTCATTTGTTCTATCTGTGAGATGTGTGAATGTGCCCCCCCTCTTTAAAAAGGGGCTGTGCAAGCGCATGTGATGCGTGAGTAGCAAAGTCGTACTCTTGGCCCTAGTTGGCGCTACTAAAATAAGAGACGTTCCCTTTCGGCTTAAAATCGTTGATTTCAAATCAGCGGGCTTGCCTATGGCAAGTGCCATCAGAAACAACAACAACAAACAAAGCCAAAAACATATGAATTGTAGCTATAAAATAAAATGGAAAAGACTAGATGTCTAAAAATTACTGCGTAAAGTTAGCATCTAAATTATAAAAATGTTTCAAATTTTGAACTAGGTCATTGCAAGATTGGCCATCTGTAGTTCCTTACATTCTCATGGATATTAACACTGTAATTCAAAAACAAAACAACTTAGATAAATGAAATTCGGTATGTGATAATTACTAAAGTTGTAGTTTTATTCTGTAGATCTGTATTGCTACTAAAATTGTAGTTCTGTGTCAGAGTTTGGAGCCAGTTGTTTGGAGAAAGGCATCCAAAATACTAATAAGGATTTCTTCACTATACTACGGAGAACGAAGCATTCATGCGCGGATTGGAAGAAAAGTTCCCTATTCAATGTTCATAGATTTCATGCTGATTACACCGTTATCAGAGAATAAGCGAAAGAATTTAAGGCATATATCTCCCATTGGTTGAGTTATCATGATTACAGTCCGATCAGCATAGGTCCAAAAAGACTTTTTGGACCTAGTAAAGTCAGAAACGTGAATAATTTCATTTTCACGTCATAATTTTTAAATGAATTTTTTTTAATAACTATAATATTTTTCTTTTGTTTAGTTCGTATGCAAGAAAAAAATATAAAGGAAGATTAAAAAAATTAATTCATTCTGATTCTCCGAATAAATCCTATCTTTTAATAAAATTTATCGTTTTAACTTTAATAGATTCCCTTAAGAATAAAAAATAAAATCCTTTTTTGAAGTCTATTAATTCCATTTAAAACGTTCTCTCTGTAATGAAGTTTTTAAATTAATGATGTCTCAAAATAATGATGTGTTTCGATTTTTCAATGTTTGAAATTTATTTTTTAGGGAGACAGTCGGAACGACGAAGGGAGATAAAAGAGGGGGGGGGGGGGTAATCAGTGCTAATGGGAAGTCAGGTGTTTCTACATGGAAAAAGGAAGGAGGACGAGTATAGCCAGGAAAACTCTCCAAAGGGGTGAACGACCTCTGGCAGAATATCAAACCCTTTCCAAGGATAGAAAAAGTGCCCATTCACAAGAGCGGGGAGGAAAGCTCCCAAAAAAGAATTTTACCAGACGATTTCTTTTCGATATATTTGCACTACAATCTACAAAACCATTTCAGACAAAAGAAATGTGAAAACTTTGTAGCGATGACTCATTGGAAATCCATTCAGTTTTCTTTACTGTTGAAATATTATTTACATAAATATATACTGTTGTCTACGATTTTTGATAAGGCATTCTTAAAATTGGTTGCAAATATTTCTAAAGAATTATTTCAAAATGTAGGCCCTGTTTGAATCCAATAATATAGATCATATTATTAATTCATTTTATTTTAGCAGATTATGATGTCAACAACATGGAATTATGAAAACATTTTTCTGTAATTTAACCCATTCTGAAGCCAATGAAATTATACTTACAGTCAAACTCATGAATTATTAAATATCCATACTAAATAATTTCAATCCCCTCTGATTAGAGTTGCTTCCACTTAATAACTTTGAAACTACAAAACATTAAAAATCACTTTTATTATATAATGCGAATTTAATTATTCAATTTATTACTGCCAGTATTTTTTGAGACAGTAACATTAAATCATTTCTTATATTGAAAAAAAGATTGGCGTAACTTTCTGGCCAATATTTCGATAGAACAAAAACTTGAATGAAAACTTTCAATTTCTTATCTCAAATTATATCAAAGTGGTTTAATTTGTAAATTAGTCATTAATTAATGAAATTATTTAACTAATCAAGTTAATTTTATCTGAGGAGATTAATGTTTTTTCCCTTAAATAATCTCATTAACAAAAATATCTCAGCATACAATTCTGAAAAAAAAATTGATTTTTAAAAGGGTTAACTTATTGGAAACTAATTTATTATTTATCTTTTAATTATATAAACACATCCTCCTCAAGTAACAAAAGAGCTATATAGAGATAGACTCGCCCCCTCGAACAGTGGTCGGGTGACGAGGACATCAACTAAACTAGTTCTTTCCAAAGCAAAAACTTTTCAAATTTTAGCTACAAGAGTTTTTTTATTGTGTCTAAGTTATGATGCCATTCTAAATTAAAAGAATGCCTCAGATTATTATTTTTTTTGAAGAATAGATAATCGATTTAGTCAAGTTAATGTCTAGTTTTTAAAAGAAAGAAAACCATTTCTTGTTATTTTGAACCATAATCTACTCCGTTTCAAAATTGGAGAAACTAGGAACCACGGCTTGAGGAATTAGATACAGGAATACAGTTACTCTAGAATTTTTATGTTAATATAATTTGTTATTCTTTGGTATTGAAACAGTCGTTTCTGAACTAATTACATATATTGCAGTGGCATAGTTAAAGAATGGCAGAACTGGCAAAGTGACTGGGGTTCCAACATTTCAAAAGGATCCGCGTGAAAGTGATAATTAAAAAGGATCAATTAAAAGGCACTTAGGCTTACTGATCTTCTCTCTTCAGGAATAGAGAAATTGTAGGCCTAACATTGTCTGGGGTCCCAAACTGTCTATTTTCGCCTCTGATCCAAAATATTTGAAAGAAAAGCATTATCTGGAGTCCCAAACTGTCTAGTTAAGCCTGTGATCAAAAAAATAATTGAAGCGGAAACATTGTCTGCGGTCCCAAACTGTCTAGTTACACCTCTGATCCAAAATATTTGAAAGGAAAGCCTTATCTGGAGTCCAAAACAGTCTAGTTACGCCTCTGATTAAAGAAATAATTGAAGCGGAAACATTGTCTGGAGTCCAAAACAGTCTAGTTACGCCTCTGATTAAAAAAAT
>JAPMOR010124106.1:83824-120889 GCA_026543865.1 Argiope aurantia | reverse complement strand
GCCTCTGATCAAAAAAATTTGAAAGGAAAGAAGAGAATGAATTATAGCAAATGACTAGGAAAAGGCTAAAAAAACAGGGCTCAAAATAAAGTATGCGGGATGTTTGGTAAAAATGAAATAAGCATTTATTTTCTTAACTATTGCAAACGTGCATAAACTTCCAATGTTTCAATTGCAAAGTTTCATCAAATAATTTAATCAAATGTATAGTAATAACTTTAGCTTCTGAAAAAAGGTAAAAATTAACGCAACAAAAATCAAATTTTTATTTGTCCACCATAGCGAAAAAATGTCAATGACTAAAATGGTTTTCTTATAATCATAAAGTTTCACACTCCGATTAGTTAACTCAGAGGTTAAACTCAGAATGGATTTCTAATATTCTGAAATCAATACTCAATAATTCTACCTTACTATATATTCAAGATTGAAATAAAATCAATAAAACAATATAATGTTTTAGATTATTTGAATTCAACTCGAAATATGAATTGCTTACAAGGAATTCTAGAGCTTAGTATTATAGAAAATTGATTTTAATAATAAATGAGGGAAATTATTTTCTAAATTTATGTTACCGAATAAATTTTTTTTAAATGAAACATAAAACTTTTTTACTAGTCCAAGTAACTGAAATAGATCTTAAAGGTCCCAATTAGAAGAAAGGAAATATATACTGCGGTTAGTGAAAACACTGATTAGTGCGGTTTGAAAAAACTGATTAATTAAGGAAATTTTAGCAACATTTCCAATGTTAGGGGGAACATGCAAGTTAAAATATAATGGAAATATTGAATTTTTATTTCCCGTATATACTTCTCTACCTACGTAGAATGTAACAGATAGCAAAATAAAAATTATTTTAATAAATAAATATTTTATAAACACTTGAATTTGTCTTAAGTTTATTTTTTGCCAAAATTTCTCTCTTTTGAATTGAAAATGTCTGTAAAACTTGGCTAAATGAAGTTATCTAAAAATACACGGTCTATTGCACCCTCGAAGACATTTTACACATGCATATCAAATTTCATGAAGTCTTATTGAATAGCTTTTGAGATATCTCTTTTTTTCCGCAGCTATAATATAGTAAAATATCCATTTTTCAGAAAATGAGTTGAAAAAAATTTACTTGCAGATTAAATCATCCAAATATATTAGAAACAAAACCCGGTTTCCAGCTTTTTTAGCAGAGTTTCCTAAATTCAGCATATAGTGACTGGAAAGGCAGAAAATAATTATAATAATTTTAAATATTATTTGGGAAAAAATTTATGGTGAAAATAAAATAATTGATTTACTTTCATTAGGAAAGATCACTAATATAGGTAAATTTTTTATCTTTTGCTTGTTGTTGAAACGGCTGTACCTGCTGTTCTATTTTGCATTAAATTAAAGACATTTAATCAATAAAAAGTTTTAGAATTTTTCTGGAAAAACCACTTTACAACCTAATTAACTACCTTTGCGCGCTCAGAGATAAATGCGTTTTCAAAAGCATCATATCTGCAGACACTAAATATGAAGGTGTGCGTATCTAAGATATAATCTAAGGAGGTTTATTCTCCTTAACCCTTTCCCTCAGTTTATGTAACATAATCTAGCAACCTATAAAAAACCAGCAGCAGGGGTTGAAAGAAGGCGAAATCCTCTCTTTCGACGCTCAGCAAATCCCTTGCCTCATTTGTTTTCATCAGATCGGTTTATTTTCTTATCAAAGCGCCTGCCGCCATCCGATTTTTCAGGCCACATCACCATTCATCTTGAGGAGGGAAATATACATTTGTCATCGAGTTCACGAACGTAATATTTCTTTGCTTTTGTTTCCACGCAAATATCGGTGCTAGATTCTCAGTTCCAGCGATATTTTTCTTGTAGACGCTGCTTCGTAATCTGGATTTACTTTAAATCGAACGAACTAGCCGTTTTCGGTGACCAGCTGTTCGTGCTCCATATTAATGGCATTCATTAAATGATGTCAACGTTTATTGTCAAAAATTGAAAAGTATGTTTATTGTCTTTCTTGCGTAAAGGCTCTTTCTTCACCAAAGACAGTTTTCAACTAAAAGCTTTCACCGAAAAGTTGGTTCATTGCTTTATTTTTGTTATAGCTTATCCCACGGGGGAGGGGGCATTTCGTAATTGAAGATGAAAAGCTTCTAGCATGGGGGTTGGTTCTAGCCACCCTTGTGAGTACACAAAAAGGTGGGGGTCTGGCTCCTCCCATCAATTATGGGACGTATTTCCTAAGGGAAGAGTTGTACCGTGGTCGGTGGTGGTCCTTAGGAATCAACCACAGTTCCCGTCAGTATTGCTATTGCGGCGGTCTGGTCTTTCAGATTTTTCCGCGTTCCTTAAAACGGATCGGAGTAGCCAGTTTGTGGTTTTTTTTATAACTTTCTGTATCACTGTTATACACGTTTCAGCAATAATTCGTATTCATCAGTAATATATATTCGATGTATTGCCTATAAACGAGGTAAAAAGTACCTTGCCTATACGTTAATACCCTCTACTTAAATTTTCAGCATAAATGAAATACTGATGCGAAATTATCTCGATTTTTGTAAAATTAGTCCAGAATACTGTTCCGGTTATCTACGGTTACAGAAGTTATGGTTATTTATAGTTACTTAATTTCCCTTAATTTTATTCACTGATTGATTCTTTTGTAGAGCAGTAACTACAATAATGCAAATTAAATGGGGGCCAAACACTATCCGGTTTTTTGAATAAATGACGAAGAAAAGATTATTTCTTAGTTTAAGAAAATGAGATTGATTTATAAAGAAACAATAGTTACAAAAATATCAATGTTTTGTATAACATACTGTATATTGCTTATCAGTTAATATCAGTTTTTTCGCCCTTTACTCGTTTCTATTCGAGAAGATTTCGTTTGTAAATTTCTTTTCCCCCCTCAAGACAATCTAGATGATTGAAATTATACCGTACCTCTAAACTCATTTCCTAGCTTTGCGTATTTGAAGTATCTCTCATCACCATTTTGACCATTTTATTTCTTTGTGCAATTGTGCCTTTCGAAATTATTCAGTTGCGATAAAATGGTTAAGCAATGGATAAGATCATTTGAAATTTATTTAACGGAACGAAGAGGGGGGAGGGTGTTTGTACACTTGTCTACCTTCACATGACATGAATTAATCATGGTGTTGCTATTGTCCACTTCCACTAAGATTGGCGACTGTTCTGTTGCGTTAGCGTTATCGGTGGTATACGTAATCCGTGCACACTACACGAATTTTGTGTGCACAATCTCTCTTGCCTTGTTACTTCCATCGAAATCCTCCTAAATTTCCTTTTAGTAAATGTGAGATTCTATTTCATATTTTAACAACTTATTAAACAATATTTTAATTATAATATTCTTTTCGATACGAAGGTAAATATTTCAACTTATTTCCTCAAATACTTTAATAATATTGTTAGTTTAATACTGAAGTGAAAATACGTAATTAAAAATATTTGTAACTAAACTGTAACTAATTTAACAAACCAACAATACTTATGAATAGAGAAAAAACTTTCCCCTTTTAGGCAATACTTCACAATCTTGGATAAGATTTACTTCGGATAAGCAAGAATTGTTCTTCCAAGAGCTGTATCAATGTTTTAGAGGTCGTGTTCTTCTCATTCCGATATCGGAACCCCCCCAGTGGAAGCATTTGAACTGTTTGGCTCAAAATTTGATAGGTGTCTACACTATAGCTGTTAAATCTGTGTTCCGAATTTTATCTATTTAGTTCTCTTCATTTTGTAACTATCATGAAAACTTATATTCGAATAACCAGACAGATGGACTTCCTCTGAACAGATTTTACAGAAAATTTGATAGAAATCTGCAAATTTGATGTAAAAACCATCTATCAGATAGTCTTTACATCAAACCCAAAGCGTTTTTTAATTATCTTTGTCACAGGCAGACAAACGGATATTTTCCAAAAATGTGTCTAAGATAGTTCTAAAACATGGGGATTCGTCAAAATCTCGAATTCGAATTTTTTGAGTATTGCTATACTTTCTCTATATTACATACACGAGAAAGTAAAAAATCGCTCTAATGTGAATATTCCCACAGTCCAAAGTATATCTCTGATTTTAGTAGTTCTAAATAAGACAGTCTGTTCTGTACAGCACCAACAGATGCATACATTCTCCATTATTATTAGTAGAGATATAGATAATTCATGGCAACTAAAATTTTGATTTTATAAAAATTAGAGCATTTTATCAAAATGCTCTAACTAAATAATTAAAATTCCTAGAGAAAAGTCAAATAGCAGCAAACATACAGCATTTATTACTACATTAAAATTATCAAAACTGAAAATATCACTATAAATCAGATGGATGGTTCCCCCTTCGGTTTTAATAAGATGAATTAAAAATAAGATTTATTTAAAACCCTAAAAAATAGAAAATTTATTGAAATTAAACTTCAAGAAAATTAAATATTCCTCTTGAAAAGAAAAAGTCTCTCTTTGACAAACTAGATCCACAATTCAATGTGGATCTACAAGTTTAGTGTGTAGACGAAGCATACCACATTTCTTTAAACATTCTCATGCTCAAATAAATAAATAAAAAGTAGAATTCCAAAAAAAGGTGGAGGTTTTTTTCTTTTGGAGTCATGAGATTTATCAGTATCTCAAACTTTTTGACAATTACAGTCAAGTAAACAATAGAGAAAGATTTTAGAAGAAATTCCACGGTTTTCCAAAGGAACTCCATTCAAGATTTGTTGTTGGTTATTTAATTTTAAAATCAGTATTTGAACAAATTCAATATATTGCATCGTTCTGTAGTCATTTATGTTTATCAAGCCATAAAGAGATGCATTAAATATACTAAATTCAAAGAATGGAAATGCAGATAAATTTTAGAATTCACATGAAACTTGAATATAGTGATTTAGTCTAATGCAAAAATTACAGTACAGAATAAACACCATATATATAATAATTTTTATTTGTTATTCTTAAAAAAATAAACTTGTAAATTATGTTCAATAAACAATAGTAATAACTATAGCATCACAAAATAATGCTATTCTTTTTTTGGCAAAAAAATGGCAATAAAAATTGGGAATTTCATTCATTATAACATCAATTATAAAAATTCATGCATTTAGTTTTCATATATTTTTTTTAAAGAATAACTGAAATAGTCTATCTTTTTTCACCAAATGAATTCAAAAAATAGTTTAATCAATATATTCCTTTCTCTAAGTATTATAATTATGCAATTGAGCCATTATTTGGCAATCAAAAAAATTTCAAGCCAAAATCAAATGGAAATAAAGTTTTATTTGAAAAAGGAAACACAAAAAAAACATATACAATCAAATGAATATTCACCAAAAACAATACTCGTCCTTTCACCAAATCTTAAAGATTGTTTTCTCAGTAATGAACACTGATACAAATGAGACAATGCCAATATTTCAACTTGGTTTTAAATAGGATACATTTACCAAAAATGTATAATAAAAAAGCATATGAATAATTCATACAAAAACTTTCAGTGTTTATAATAAGCAAAAGTCTTTTGATTGACTAGATAAAAAATATTTTTACAGTTGAAATAGTTATTTTCCTCAAATTCTTCCATTACGAAGCACATTATGAACATATTTTCATTTCATAAACAATTTAATTGTATCTAAATATCAATAAATATATGAAACTTTCAAGTTTTAAAACATTTTCATATGCACTCAAACTTTTTGAAACAAAAATAATATCATTTTATAAAATGCATTTCATTAAGGAATTGATTGACATAGATCTCACAATTTTCAAGTATTTAAATCCCAAATATTATTATCATTTGTTAATAACGAACAATTATTTATATCAAAATCTTTTAATAATGACAAATAACACATAAAAGATTAATTTAATTTCAAACATCACTCTCAACTTATGATCACAATAAAGCAGGGTGCACTCCAAGAATTCACCAATTAGAAAAGTCTCCTTTAACTTCTGCAAAGGTTTCATTATCGATTAAACGAAAATATTTATCCTTATAATCCATGACATCCAAGGTTCACAAATAGTTGATATGCTTGTACGGCTTCCTGATGATGGGAGGATCAATTTTCCCCAACTTGGACAGAGCATCATCAAACTTCCACTGCCATTCCCCTGACATTTGATGAGCATGCCTTGGTTTGAAGTCAGCCTTAAGTCTGCGTGTGGAATCTTTCTCCATTTCTGCCCGCATTTCTTCAGAGCTGGAAAGCTGAATTTGTCCCTTTAAAAACTTAAGGAAGACTTTTGCTTGCTGATCATAAATAGGAAATGGAACAATCAGCTTGGGGACAGCTCAAATGGCTAAGGTGGGGTAGTCAGTGAGGAACGTGTGCATGTAGAGAGGAGAGATATGCTGATCTCCGATTTTTACATTGCAACTTGGATCTAGAAAGGGATAGTGATAAAGACATCCAGTACATATGATGGCATCACATTCATACTTCTTTCCACCAATGAAAGTTACAGAAGATTCTCCAGCTGATTCTACACCCTTCTCTTGCCATGTATTGTTGCCAAGGGGATCAATATTTCCCAAATTAGTGATAGCATCATCAAATTCCCACTGCCATTCCCCAGGCATAAGATGAGCATGCCTTGGTTTGAAGCCAGCCTCTAGTCTTCGAGTGAAATCCTTCTCCATTTCTGCCCGCATCTCTTCAGGACTAGGTAGCTGAATTTGCCCCTTCAAAAATTTTAGGAACACTTTTGTTTGCTGATCAAAAATTCGAAATGGAACAATCAACTTCGGGATAGACCGGATGGATAAAGTAGGTAAGTCGATGAGAAATGTGAGTAGATAGAGTGGCGAGACATGTTGATCTTCAATTTTCACATTACAACTTGGATCCAGAAAAGGATAGTGATAAAGATAACCTGTGCACATGATGATGGCATCACATTCATACTTCTTTCCATCCATAAAGATAGCTAAAAATTCCACAATAAATTGAATACTTCTTTCCTGGTGAATGTTCCTAAGTAGGTGAACTGTTTTTGAAGGAGTATTATGACTTAATGTTACCTAGGAAAATACAAATATCATTAATTTTCTTTCATTTTAGAATGCATTTGAATAATTTGCTGAAATAAATAAATAGAATAAATGTTTTAAATACACAACCATAAAATATAAAAAGTATAGATAAGATTAGTTCAAATCTTGAATTATTAAATTATGGATTTACCAGTTAACACATTGACTTAAGGAGACGTATATATACTCCTGCGGCATGTACATAAAAAACATGTACATAAAATCAACATGAAAATCAGTTAAAATTTCAATTATTCCATTAAAATGTTGCAACTAAGCATTTTTCAAATGTTATAAAAAATATACAAGCAACCATTTTTTTTTGTGTGTGTGTGTGTGTGCGTGTGTATGTGTCTATGTTCACAACTAAAAAAAAGCTTCAATTTTATATTCCATTTATATTACATATTTTTAAAATTTTAATTAGCATTTTAATTAATTAAAAAGTATGCTTATTTAGCTACTTTTGTGCTAACTTCCAAAATAATTTTTGTTTATTTGTACAAAAATAATTTTAACTACATTTTAAATTCAAAAAATTATTTTTTAATAGATGTCAATTTAATTTGCTGTAAAATTCTTTAGTCTAAATTCAAATAACTTTTTAACATTTTTTACGAATAGTTCCCAAACAATATTTTCATTGTTTGAAATATTTGATTGCATTATTTTATTAAATCTTAAATATTTCTATATCAACTTAGCAATATTTACAACTATAAAAATATAATTAAAACTGACAACTATATTTTTATAGTTGATTAGGGTGATATTTTTTACAATGTGTGAATTTTTTTCTTGTCCATTTCAAAGATGCAACATCTGTGTACACAAAAAGGTACAAAAATAGATGTAGCTAAAATTTATGCCTATGTTTTTATTATTTTCAACACTGTATAAAGTATTTGGAATTAATATATACACTAATTCCTAAGAATAAACATCAAATTGCAAGAACTCAACTATTTTTTTAGTAGCACAATATTCGACATTGTACATAATAACACATTCTAATCATGTTTTATATTAATGGCACAATGTTTCAGTGCCACTACTAAGGTTGGGACCAATAT
Source organism: Argiope aurantia (assembly GCA_026543865.1). Classification (NCBI taxonomy): domain Eukaryota; kingdom Metazoa; phylum Arthropoda; class Arachnida; order Araneae; family Araneidae; genus Argiope; species Argiope aurantia. The sequence continues at coordinate 112,724 of JAPMOR010124106.1, read as the reverse complement.
GCCAGCTTGCTTATGTCAAAGCAAAATCCTTATCACAAAAGAAATAATAGAAAAAATATATTTTTTTAAGGTTTTGATTAATTATAAATTTATTCGGAACTACCTGGTACACGGCGCGTTGCTGCTGCAGAAGAAATAATTTCGGAAATATCTTTCAAAATTTAAAATTTCTTGATTAATTAGGTATGATAGAAATAATGATATTTATTTTCTTATCGGCAATGAATACATTCATTGAAATTTAATGATATATAAAGGAGAAATATACATAATATTTATTCTATTTTTATTTTTTTTTACCTTATTATTCAAGTGCTTTAGGGAAGACATTTTTGTTTTTTCGTCTTCAGCAATAACAAATAAATTTCTTGGCTGTCCGAATCGTAAGCATCCAGCATACAACTGGCCATGTGAAAAACATGGATTTTCTATGTTCAATCCGCACATTTGAAGTGAATTGATGTTGCGCTTTGTTGATGGTCATCGAGAATGCAAGTGGAATGGGGAACTATTGTCGTATGAAATCAAAAGGCATGTAGGTGGGAATAATGGGAATGCGTAGAATAAGCACATCTTCTCCAATCGACTTTCGACTTTCCGCTAAGAATAGTTGCCTCGCTTCTTGCCGCATATTGGGTTTTTTTATTCTCATGCGCGTAACCAGGTAGCATATAAATGTTGTCTTTTGATTCTTATTGCATGTTGATCTTGAGATTCTGAAGCACGTGAATTTGCAATTCGTAAACGATCTGCTTTATTGTTCGCTTTTCTTTTCTCATTTGTTTGAGGAGTTCGAATTGGCTTATTCCTACACGCTGCGCTCGTAGCTCTATTAAGTGATGAACGTTTTTTGTCGAAGCAAGCAATACGCTTGTATAATCGAAATGTCGTTTGCAGATTCACTGAATAAATAAGAAGACTACTCTTTGCACTGAAAAATTTCCATTATATATAACTTAAGTAGATCGCAATGGATAATAATAATTCTATTTTGTATGTGTGAGATAAAACTCTGAATAATATGTGCGGTTTGCCGCAGACAAAATATTGTGTATGCTGAATGCCAACATCCTGTGTAGATGACTACTCATTAGTGAGAAGAAAAAAAATTAGAGCTTACATTATATACTTTCGATTTTATTTCACTTGCATTTGTTTATTGCCGTTTATTGTTTGTGTTTTTTCAATTATCTGTTTTAAAATATAACCTTCGCGCAAATGCAAGCAAAAAGTTGACCCAATTCCATCGGAATCGGTTGAACAGTACGGCAGCGCATAAGGTACGAGCAAACAAAAATTCATTTTTATATATTAGATATGATAAATGTACATGGCTATAACCTTCGCGCAAGTGCAAGCAATAAGTTGACCCAATTACAATTTTAAATTTTAATTCCAATTCCAATTCCAATAACCAATTTTAAATTATGGATTATTAAAAATTCATACTCAGATTTATATATTAGAACAAAAAATCTATACCCATAAAAACTTACAGATACGTCAAAAATTTTTTAAATTTTTAGCAAAACTATTAAAAAGCATTATTTTACATCATAGCAGTTACTATATTCATACTACAAATAACTAATTTCAAAAATGGTTGCATGCCAATGATAATATTCTTCTTACTTGAATGTGCTCATAAAGACCATAATGCTCTAGGTATGGTATCTTCGCATAGTCCTTTAGGTATTTTAATATTTCAGTAAGATGCAGAAAAGATCAACCTCCACACTTGGAAAGGAAAGTCAGGAAATGTCATCACTTCCTTTCACTATTTGGTTCTGTCATAAAAGAAAAACCTGCTTCAGATATTGAAATGCATTCATTCACTGGCAGTACAATATAAATTAAGGAATGTCGCAATAAATGCATAACACAGGCATTAAATCTAAACACAATAAATATCAATATGATTTTATTTTCACAATATAATATAAAAAATACAAGAAAACATTTTGAAATGGACACAAAAGTGAATGAGTCTTTAATTTCAGAGATAAGGGCACTCTATAATGAAAGGATTTCATCGTTATTTATCATTTTAAGCAAAATAAAAAATTAAAGATGAATAGGTTTTCATCATGACAAAAAAAAGATTACCATAGAATAGGAGAATGTATAATCAGTAGAAGAAATGGACTAAACCAGAATGTAAAGAAAATGTTTTGCTTTTCTATAGTATCAAGCTTCGAACTATCCAAGGAAAGAAGATTATACAATAATTGGTCCAAAATAATAAGATTATGTAAAATTTTATAGCAAAAAAATAATAATAATAATTCTGAAAATTAAAATGCTGCAACTGATCACAAAGCAATGGCAATTAAACTGATCTCTCTATCAATATCTGATAACAAACGAAATTGCCACTTTTATATTTATATAATACCCACCTCAGGTTTTTGTACATGCTAGAATGTACAGGTGATCCGTACTGATCTTTCCCGTAAGAATGAATAACGCCACGTCCCACCAACATCCATCTTGTTGCTCGCATATATCCAATTGGAACCGGTTAGGTTCTGCGATCAGATGTCGACCTGCACACAGACCAGCTGCCCATGCTCCCATCACTGCAACCTAGAAAATCAAAAATATAGATTTAGCAAAAGAGAATAATGCAGTAAGTGTAAAACAAAGTAAAGAGCATTTATAAAATTCTTAATATATATATAAAAAAACACTGACTTTGATTTTTGATATTTTGGAAGACATTATCCAGCCCTGTTAACTCATTTGAAAATAAAAATAATAAGTCTTAGTTATCGTTTTTTATACCTTAGAAACTGATTTTTACGAATACATGGTAAAAATTTCAAATTATCTTTTGCTCTTGCAAAATCTCATATCGCAGGAAAATCCAGAAAAAAAGAGAGAGTGCTCGAATGTTACATCATATTAAAAGCACAGCTAAAATATCTAGTTATTTTTTACGCAACATAATAGGACCGAAAATCACGAAAACAGTGCGACAGAAAGTTAAATCATATTTGATTGATTGATTGATTGAAACTCGCAAATTATCGTTCATTCCGGATTTAGAACGCTTACTCGGTATCGCAAAAAGACAGCTGATTCCGGAACCGAATATTCGGTATTCGGACTAGAATTCGGTTTCGAATATTCGGACTAGAAACGACTGCCAGTCCGGCAGTCGTTTCTAGTCCTACTATCCGTGAAAGGAATGTCCTTGTGTTGCGTGAAAGCGAAAGATTGTAATTTGAAGCCATCCGTAGCTATGATATGGTTTCTTCAAAAAAGTCTTGATCATAAACTTTATTCGGGAAACTAAAATGCTATGGATGAATTTCACCAAAGTTATTTCGAGAGATGGTGGGATCAGCCGAAGCAATAATAGTCTATAAAATCTTTCAGATCCATAAATAAATTTTCAATCAAATCTTTTTTTGTAACTAATTTAATATCAAAAATGCAATTTTGATGATAAATTGGTGCATGAGAGCCATTTAGAAGTTGCCTGAAAAAGAATATCACAGTTAATTTTCAGTCAGTACTTCTTGTCCCGCACTTTTTATTAATGCAATATTTGTGATTAATTTAGGCAGCCCAAAGGCTACTCTGATAGCCAGCCATAATTCGTATAGAATTGTAGACTTTTTAATGAGTTTCATAAAATTTGATAATAATTGAAGGGCTGTAATAAAATAGACAGCAAATACTATTGATTGTTATGTTGCTAGATCTTTTGTCCTGGGGCAGTAAGTTTTGTATGCAATAGATTTTAAAATCTTAATCTTCCTGAGAGCTTTAGATTGGATATTTTTTAATATAACTCCATTATGGTTTGAAAATATGCTATCAAAATAATAAATAGTGTGTTTTCAAGGAAGTGGAAAGGCTTTGTGTAATTCGAGGAGTCGATTGCATTTCTTTTTTGATAGGACAACTACAGAGCAGTTGCCAGCACTAATATTGAATTCCCAATAATTATTTCATTTGCAGTCGTTTTCCATTTTATTCTACAGTTTCTTTGAAATGTAATATAATATAATATATAAATAAATAATATAAAAAATAAACACAAAAGATAAAAATGCCAACAGAAAAAATTGAACACTTCGGGCACTTCACACCAATACCAAAGATTTCAAAAAATAATAATAATAATAATAATGATGATGATGAAATCTACAAGAAAACATACGAAAGAAATTGGGCAGACCTTAACCCTTAATGACCTAGAGTATCAATTTTGATACCAATCTTTTAAACCGAATGTTCACATTACTATTAGTTTTTTTTTTATAGGTTGGCTGTACGTATTTTACTGTTGTATAATATTCTTTCCAACGAAATTTTAAAAAAAATCAAATTTTCCCTTCATCTAGACCCTCAAGCAAACACAGTAATATTAAAAATTTTGTAAATCAGGCTACTAAGGGTTAAGACAAACCTTTCTGAACAGTTTTAGTCCTATAGAAAGAATTTCTTCAACAAACTTGAAGAGTCTGGTTTTATAGAAATTTGTGCATAATTTTTGTAATATTTCTGTAAATACTAATCTTTAAATCAATTCGCTTAATTAATTAGCATGAATTAAGCGAATCCCATTTTTTATCATTAAAGGCGAATCAGTGTTAAAAGCTGAATCCCATTTTTTTTAATGGCATGCTTGTCTTTCTGAAAATTAATTGGAATATTAAGATAAGAATTGCAATCTTCACAACAAGGTAGACAAATTAACTAACATTTAGTGCTACTGTCAGCAAAAAGATAACTTTACTGGATTTGAAATATTCGTTTCTTTGTTCAAATTATTGTAAACCTTCTTGAACATGGAATAAAACATATGAGGATATCTGGATTTGTTACAAGTTTATCCTAATAATTCCGACAAGTCTTTTTAGTATGAAAATGAAGCTTTGCAGCATTATTTTTAGTTTTATCCAGTAGGCTTCTGAAATCAAATGGTTATTTGAAATAAAAGTTTATTTTGAAATCTGTGGCCACCTGATTGATGATGATTTCTTTATAGAAGTTGAACAAGGAGAATTACGATTCTGTCAATGCATTTTCCACAAATTTCTCGTTCACCTTCGCATTTCCCTCTTTCCTTGATTCGTAAAAAATTGGTCTTTTCGGCAACAGTGGAAATATTAACCATTCGATTGATATGACTACACCTCTTTTATTTCTTTCAAATGAGATTGACTGTGTGTTGGCGCTAATATTTATATAATATATCTGTTTAAGAGTTTTGAAACAGTCCATTTTATTTGGTTTCCTGAAATATGAGATTTAGTTAACACGCACTTTATTTGGGTATCGAGTTACACATAAAAGGTACGCCATCAAAAGGTTAACAAAGAATCATATGACAACACGCCATCTATTTCTATATCTTAATCTTACAAGTAAGACTAAAAATCCAGATAATCTTTTACACATTCAAATTCTACGAGTATTTAAGTATCCGCACAAGTTTTTCGAAACTACACATCTCCTTATTCGTTACAGATCGATGTCTCTTAGGAAGTCTTGATTTCTTTGATTCTTATGGAACTTCTAAAAATTAATTCCTCGAGCTTGTTGGAACTAGTGATGTTGAAACCCTCATAGAAAAAATATTTGATTGAACAGATGATTATGGTGAATCCTGATCCGGAACGTCGATTGGTGAAAATATTGATGGTGAAGAGAGACTTTGTTCCTAATTTGGGAAAAAGAATTTTCACTTATTTTAGTATGCTGCAAATTTTCGTCCTTTCTCAAACACCGGTAGTTGACATTTCTATCATGTTACGACTGGAATGACATTATTACTTTGCACTTACTGGATGGATCTTGTCCACTTGATATCTAACTAAAGTTTTCGAATACTTATATTATAATGGAGAAAAAGATCTCTATTCACAGTTTTACCAAGTTTCTATTTTGAGCTAACCGCTTTGCAAAATTCGCACAAGTAGTGGATCTTGTGCCCTTCAGAAGCGGATCAATATGCAAAGCTGGCGACACAGAAAGAGAGTGTGGATATGGTTGTCCCTAAATCAAATGGTGTCTTAAAATGGGAATTAAGAGAAGAAATAAAGCCGCAATGGTTTGACAGATGGTATATGTCCAAAAACGGAAGAGTAACTTTCGATTTCATTCCTAATCCAGAAATAAAAATAAGAAGATACCATCCACTGATAATTCAAATTATATAATTACATGGGAGATTTCCCGCATATTTCCAAAGATTTGGAAGAATGCAGGAAAATAAATGCATTTGTGGAGGAATCGGTACTGTTTACCGCTATTTAAAGGAATGTATTGAAAACTCGATGTTAAGAAAAAATCTGAAAATTGTAAATAATGACTTAAGTACAGTACTGATGGTACCAGGTAATCTTAAAACTCTGAAGGACATGATGTCAAAAATTATCAGTTTTTTACCAATTGTTTGAGAGTTTGAAAGTATTCAGTTTCTGTTGTTATGTAACGAGAATTAGGAGAAATATTTAGAATTTCGTGAGAGATTTTCTTTTAGTGATCGCCTGTTCCTTGTTTAATAGGAAGATGAGGAGGAAGAGCAGTAATTGACCACTTTGTGGCCAATTACCTCGAAGAGAATGTCAGTTTGACAAATCGGTCAATGCAAGGATGGATAATGCTAAAGATAGCAATCGGACAAAACAAATCCTGTCGATATTGCTACGCTCAGTGGTGGCGGGGTGGTCGGCTATACGCAAGGAGAAGAAGTAGTGGATCTCCTATACCAAATTTTCTCCCCTTGAATACAAATACGCCTTTTCATTTTCTATCTAGTTCTCCCGCATTTAATTCAGACAAGAATAAATCTTTTCCGGTTTGAAAATAATTTTTAGGAATAATAATGTTAGATCATGATTTATAGTATTTGGAGATTTTTCGTAATCCAATAATAATGTATTCAATTAATGTTCTAACTACTTTCATTTTCACGTTTTTATGTACAACTCCAATCGAGTGCTTCAAATGGTAAGATACCTTTCTGACCATTATTAGGAAGCCTAATTGATAAGCTTTTTTTTTTTTTTTTTTACAGTTACTTTGTATAAACATATAGAATTCATGGGATGTAAAATGGAATCGGTTGTTGCTAACAAGTACAGGAGGCAATACAAACTTTGCGAAACTATCCTCAAAGTATTCAATGACTTTTTTTTTTAATTTGTGATTACTTTAAATGGGAAATACTTTCAACCATTGCCATAAATTTCCGAGTATATACTCAGAAATTGGGCTAGCAAATCAACATGAATGCATTCCAAGAGCATATTAATATATTCCAAGTAATGACATTTTAACTTTTGCTTCATCAGCTTTTACCACATTTTTTAGTGGCTACTTTGATATCTTTATCGATATTCATTCAACAGATTACTACTATGGCAATTTTTACTATCTCAAATGTTCATTATGCAATAGAAAATTTTCCTGGCATTTGACTATACATAAAACACACATCCTCAGTGTTGTATTAGGCTTCCCTACCAGCTCTTCCGAAGCTTTTAGCAACCAAGAAAGAAAGTCGTGCTGTCATGATGGGTAATTTTATGATTCCATGGTCTACAGTTTTATAGAATATTATATTAAAATAGAATGCTTATAAATTTAGTGCATAATGTAATAATCTACCTACAATACCTATTAATAATTGCAATCTTCATTTTGGCTCCTACAAAAATGGCTATAGATTAACAACTTGCCCAATAAATCATTTAAAAAATTTCTTGTATCATGCTTAAAGCAGTTTATGGACGGTATAGAAGTGCATAAACATCATGTTAAAATGTTAGAAATTAAAAATGCACAATATTGTTACGAATTTGTAATATTGCTTCTTTATAGTAATAAAGAGACAGATAATTTCATAAATCCGATGCCAATGATTCCCAATCTTGACAACAAAAATGATGGTTTAAATAATACAAGAATTATGATGATATCATTACTGGATACTGAGTTCCGTTGAACTTATTAGATTTTTCTACACACTATTAGCAAACTTGCATTTAGTGAGGCAGTGACATTAAGATCAATTTTCTGTTTGGAAAGCTGATAGCAGAGTGAGTTCTCTAGCTGGATATCACATACCTTGCTGTCTGTGTGTGTAGGTTGTTGATTTAAGTAAGTACTTCTTTGGGTATATTTATATTTGCAAGGAGTTTCCTTGTGAAATAAGACATTACTTTACATTACTGAGCTTTCCAAATTCCTCACAGTATGATTTCCATAACAATATTAATACTTTTATAACAAGACAAACATTTACTTAAGGCAATAAGTAATTCTTTTACTGTTGCACAATATTTCTAGCATTAATGTTCTTGTATCATGGTTTGATAAATTTCTTTTGAGATACATAGATTAATAACAAATTATTTCTGAATTGAAAAAAAGAATATTATATAATTAGTCAAGCAATTCATTTTATTAGTCAAGCAATTCATAATGGGGCATTACAAATTCTATTCCCAGAGCAGTTAAAGCAATACAGAAACGCATCAATTTATTTGCTCTTTTAAAAGAATTAATGATAATAAATATAAAATTTCTTACACTGAAGTCTCAATTATATCATGGATTTTTCAGTATTTTCATTTAACAGAACTCTATTGCCTGACTTTATATTTCAAAATAAATATGTAATCATTTTCTGTAAATACTGAAATAGACAAGTTTTATTACTATACAATGACTTAAACCATTCTGTTATAATTCAAGTTAAACAACTAAATCAAATACACAACTACATTTAAAATAAGGATTCTATTTTAAAGTAGAGACAAAATAAATAGAATCATACAAATATTAAGTAGAAAGCATATAATAATTATACATTTCAATTTAATTTTGAAAAATTAACTTTACTAAATGGACTAGATCAACTGATATTCTTACATCTATAATAATTGATAATTTAATAATAATAATTTTAATATATTTTCTTGATATAAAATGGCAAATGCAAATAATAAATACACACAATGAGAATACACATATTTTTAATAGTTTAATGTATATTTATTTTCAAGTATCAACACAGATAAAATCATTTCAAGTTTTAACAGTACTATAAAAAATAATTCAGTAAACTTTTTAAAAACATAACAGTGTTACTTCAAACAAGACACATCAAAAGGAAGTTCAATAACTTCCATTAAAATTATTTCTTTTTTTGCATTTGAAATTTATTTTACTGTTTTTAAATCCATGCATATTTGAATTTTTGTGAATATTTTAATGCATTTCAAATAAGTTATCAATACAATATTGTGTAAATGAATTTAAATTACTATTCAAATATTGTTTTAGAGAAATTAAAAATTATTTTTCACATATTTTCAAACACTTTCTAGTTGGCTTTAAAATTAAATTAAGACATTTAAAAGTATATATTTATTTCTTAAAAATCAAGGCCTCAAAATAAACAACCTTGTTATTAATTTAGCTGATAATTTGATGATAATCAAATATAAGACACATTATTTGTTATAATAGGATCAGCCATTGCACCATGCATTCAGTGAGAAACACATATAATGACTGGCATATTCTATTCAATGTAAAATTAATGAATTTTCAAATTATTAATTAATTTTCTCTATATTTAATTTAATTATATTTATTGATTAACTTAAAATTTAATAATTATAGGGATTTGCACTGATTCACAATCTTTAGCAAGATGTTCATATACCTATGTGCAACAAATGTAAATAATATATATATAATGTAGCATCAAATATAAATAGTGTATGTAATGCAGTATCACATGTAAATATAAACTGATGATCAAAGAAATTAAGAGCAATCTAAGATCTCTTTTCATTAATCAACCTGTTTGAAGGTTTCATTATCAACTAAATTATAATTTGTATCTTTATAATGTATGACATCCAAGGTTCTTAAATGGTGGACATGCCGGAACAAATTTCTTATGACAGGAGGAAGGGGATCAATATTTCCCAAATTAGAGATAGCATCATCAAATTCCCACTGCCATTCCCCAGGCATGAGATGAGCATGCCTTGGTTTGAAGCCAGCCTCTAGTCTTCGAGTGAAATCCTTCTCCATTTCTGCCCGCATCTCTTCAGGACTAGGTAGTTGAATTTGACCCTTCAAAAATTTTAGGAACACTTTTGTTTGCTGATCATAAATAGGAAATGGAACAATCAGCTTGGGGACAGCCCAAATGGCTAAGGTGGGGTAGTCAATGAGGAACGTGTGCAGGTAGAGAGGAGAGATATGCTGATCTCCGATTTTTACATTGCAACTTGGATCTAGAAAAGGATAGTGATAAAGATATCCAGTACATATGATGATGGCATCACATTCATACTTCTTTCCACCAATGAAAGTTACAGAAGATTCTCCAACTGATTCTATACCCTTCTCTTGCCATGTATTGTTGGGTAAAGGACAAGTTTTTGGAGGATTGTTATGACTTAATACCACCTGCAGATAAAACAATGAAGGCCATTAATTCAAATGCATATTTAAAACTTTTTTAAAAGTTTAATTAATGCCAATGTTATGTCAATAAATAATACAATATCATGACTATATTAAAAGAAAACCAGAATAATAAAGGAAAAAAGGAAATGAAAATCAATAATTAAAAATAAAAAGGATTTTATGGAATAGAATTTTGCAATGAAATAAAGCTGTATCAGATAAAAAGCAATAAATAAGAATGTTAAATATAATAAATAGAAAATTTGTATTTCCAGAAAAGCTTTTAAGAATAATAGAAACCAAAAAACAATCGGATATCAAGAGATATATTTCATAAATAGAATGGATAAATGTTTTTAAAAAAACTCAAACATCACGACCTACCTTTTGTTCCATGAAATTTTAATGTTTAATTCAGATATCGATAATTTTTCCTCTCTTTTCATTTAAATTTATATAAATTTCTTAAAATTGGTCAATTTTTAATTACTTTTCTTGAAGGATACAATAATATTTATATATTCAGTTTTAGAAGTAATAAAAAGTACTCAAAAAAAGTATATGTAGCAAGCATATAATAATTAATTCATTGCATTTCATTCCAAATTAACAAGCCTTTTAAAATAATCTAATAACACAGCAATTTTCCAATGTATTACTTAATGCAATTTAACTTTCTTTTAAAACAATAATGGTGGAGAAGAACATCCCACAAAAACTATTGCTACTGTCAAACCGTGATAGATTTCAATATGTAAGTCATGTCATAAAGTAAGTATGTCATAAACTACTGACAGCAGATAGATTGTGATATAGAATATTTCTTAAGAAATTTTCTTGGCAAAACAACAATAATTTGGCAAAAAGAAGAAGAAATTACATAAAAATATGCTGTCTTAAATGACTTTCCAATAATAACTTAAACATCCTTAATATCAAATATTTATTGAATTTTGCATTTGATAATTAGGTTATTTGATACTATTTTTTATACTTAATAATCTTGGTGTTAACTTGACAAACATACAAAGGTTGGAAAAAAACTCAAAAATATATAAAACAAAAGTGAAAAACTGTAGTCATAAGTAAATATGAAGAATAAAGAATAACTGATCATGTCTTTTCAAAATATTCACAAAAATAAATATATTTGTAAAAACAATTTATTACAAATCCCATCCATGTAAATACCACCAACAGAAATGTATGAATTAATGATTATTTTAGGGTATAAGTAATATGTGGACATATTTTCAAATTTATGTAACAGAAAAAAGCTTACTTCTTTGGCTACTTTGGAGACTTCAATTGCAATATCAATTCCTGAGGCACCTGCTCCCAAAACAACAACTTTAAGATCTTTGAAATCTTGAGGCTCTCTGTAGTCATGACTGTGAATCATAACACCTTTAAAATCATTCAAACCTTCGATTTCTGGCATATAAGGTACAGAATAGTGCCTAAAAAAAAGTGATTTCATAATTTTTTAACAAATATTTGCCATTTATTTCTGACATATTTTTTCATAAAGTATTTTTTAAAGACTTAGGTTAAATTTCACATATAATAGAAGTGTCTAGTTATTTGGACGACGAATTATCTAACTCACTTTGTGGGAGGGATGGGAGCAAAGAGAAAGAATGTAACCTACAAATAACATCTTTCCAATACAGACTGAGAAAAAAAATTATGAATTATAAGTTTCAAAGAGTGAAATTTTAATACAGTATGTAAGAATACAAAATGCAAACAACATTGTTTATGCAATCAACTATAGTCCTTCATATAAAGTCCAAATGTGCTGTTTATAATTATCCTCATCAACAGTTTTTTTTATGTATAATTTTAAAGTACTTGTGATGTGATGAGAACATTATTATTGCATTCATTTCAAACATTTTTGCATTCTTAAAAACACTTTTATTTTATTCATGGCAGTCTTTGAGCAGTATAAGATCAACATTTTCTTAAACTTATAGATTTTTTTTTTTTTTTACATTTTGGATTGCATCATTTCCCTGTAAAAGTAACCATATGATTGGTGCAACATGGCCAAATTTGATCCTTGTGCCACAAAAACCAAACTCATTTGTTTTATAATTATTAAATGAATACATTGTAAACAAATTTCATCTTTTTTCTTCTCTAAAAATAATCTACCTTGGATAATGATCTAGATCAAATCTGGTTCTAGTTAACCAAGAAAATTTAAATTCTACTGTAATTGAAGATTTTGATTACACAAAATCATAAAGGAAATGGATGAACTATCATTTACTTCTTTAAAAAATTTAATTTATTGTTTAGATTCAATCTGTAAATCAATACTGATAAATAATATTATGAATCTGCAATATTGTTTCTCTGCATAGTAGTCTCATAGTAAGGAAGAAAGATTTACAGATAGCTCAAACGGATGCTGAACAAATGTAGGGCCAATAATGCACAGGCTTGGTGACAAAAATGAAAGATCACAAATATACCAGAATCCTGGCAATATCTCTATTAAGACTCGAGTCCTATCATTTGTACTTGAACATTTTATGTCCAATCATGGGAGCTACAAAATCAAAGTTACAAAGATGAGGAAATAGAAATCGAAACAAGTGAATTGTCCCTTTGGTGTATAGATCTCCAGTGAATTCTTTCCACATGTTTTGAACTGTTGCAGTTTTTAAATAGCAATTTGCTGTTTTTGCATTGTTGATTTCAGCAAGTGCTGTTTCTGTGCATTCATTGGCAATGCTTTCTTGTAGAATAAAGTACCCTTTTCATTATTAAGCTTCTACGGGTTTATATATATATATATATTCCACACACATTGGACAGATGAGTTTTCCTATAACAATATTAACATTATCAACAGATTACAACATGTTGAAAATACTTGAGTCTTTAGATAACAGGTAAGTTCCTCTTTAGGATTTGTTCTTAAGTCTGAATTTGAAAGTAGTTTCAAATACATATGACAAACAACATAATTTTAATGTTTTACTTTTAAGTTCTTAAAGAATTCTTTAAGTCGTGACAGACAAATTCATATTGAGAAATTTCCTAAAACATTTAAATACAGGATAAAGGTCAGAGAGACAAAAAATTTTATAAATAAATTTTTCAAGTAATTTAAATTATGGCAAAAAAAATTTAAAAAAATTAAGCATTATACTTATAACGAATATATAAATAATTACTTTATTACAGGAAAAACTGAAATAATAACATAACTGAAAATTTGGATTTCTTAATTCAAATTCATAAGATTCAAAATAAAAGTTAAAATCGTATTGATTAATTACTTGCACAAAACCATTAAAATTAATTGTGAAAAGCAGAAAAATTGGCAAAAGTTGAAAAAAATGCCTCATAACATTCATTGAGTTCAATTAAACAATGAAGGGTCATTTTTGAATGATTAGTTATTAATGTTTTCTTACATTTTAAAATAACAAATAAGAATTTAAAAAATCAGTTTCACAACAAGTTATAATTCATAAATAATTCCTTCTATCAAATAATTTTAAAAAAAGGTTTTCACCAAAGTCTTTATTTAAAAACCCATCAAACAACAAATACATACATGTAGTTAATTTTATAACATTAATCCTTATGTTCATTTTGTATAGTATACCATACATACAACTTTATAACAATATACTACCACTATAAAATAATTTTTAACTTAGTTTTATTAAACAATTTTTATTACACGATTTATTTATTTATTTTTTGATGTTTTTATAACATAAAGAAGCTACCTATATACATTTTTTTTTTTTTTTTTGCTTTTCTTTAAAAAAGCAATCTTGCCACGATAAGGGTTAAGTAATACTATTATTAGAAGATAAAGAGTATACTTATATTATTTCACAGGAGTTATATTTAAAGAAGAAAGGATAAAAGTAGAAGCAATGTCTAGTAAAGTACTGTAAATTCCTATCTAGTACTCATAGTAACATAAGATGAACTGAAATTTGAAAGTTTGTGTAAAAATATGTATAACTTATGATAGAAAGTCAATTAGAGATGTCTACAGCATTACCGATTCACCAATAAATTCTCTAATAACTATATAAGTGTGTGCAAAAATATAAATAAATACAAAAATAATTAATAAAATTTGTATTTTAAAAAGAGATTTGGCATTTTCTTATTTGCATGACACTCATTGTCATCAGCCTTGAATGTTGGCAATAAATAATATATCATAATGAGTCACTCATAAGAAAAATAGTTTCAATTTGGATTTTTTTTTTTTTTTTTTTTTTTTTTTACCTATTAGAAAAGCATCAGAAATTTACACAACAGTATAATATTATGAAAAAGAAAAATAAAGAATAATGTCTTTAATTTGTTTCATGTCAGTAATTATAGCAAATGAATTTTAGAAATGCCTAATGCTGGCAGCAATATCAAAATTTATCCAGTTACTGATGAGACAAGTGCAGAGGGTCATTTTATGTAAAATTGACATTGTTTTATATTTTAGCATTTCATTTTTCCTCCCAATTATTTGTTACAGTTTTTGAAATATGATCTTTAGCTTTCAAAGTTCATCACAAGAGGCACTACAACCAATTTTAAATGCTATAAGATGGTCCCTTTACTACTTACAGACATTATTTCCACAATTCCAACATCACTTTCATTTTTTACTTACATTCAAATATGAAATGTGATTATATTCAAATAAAGTAACTGACATTATTTTCAATTTATTTGAGCATAGTCAATGGCATAAAAGCTTACATGTACACTCTGCCTGTATTTACCTATTTTAATCTAATTAAAGAAAAAGTAAAAATTATTATAAACTAATGAAGCATTCTATGTAAAATCTGCATGCATTTCCAAACCTCATTTTTTTAGTAAGATGCCATAATTTACTTAACATTTTATGCAGCATGTCAAGTGATTCAATTCAAAAAATATTTCAGTATCTTCTTACCCATTGCAAACCATGACTGCATCATAAATGTAAGTCTCCTTTTCTTTGGTAACAACATCACTAAAACTGACAGCCCATTCAACAGTTCCATCTTCATGCTTTAAAGGGCGGATGTTCTCAATCAGTTTATGAAACTAAAAATGAAAACAGATATTTATCAGAAGAGGTATATAATAAAATAACATTTAAAAATAAAACTTAAAGGTAATTTTCTAAGAAGAAGAAAGAAATATTTATCAAACACAAATGCTTGCATAAAATGTTATATCTGGATTTGCATTTATGGAAAATGAGTGAAACTGTGCTAATTTCCATAACTTTAGTCTGAAAAATGTCAAAAATAAAAAGAAAATTGTGCAATTTGCAGCAAAAAGAACTATATTTGGTACATCTAGCAAACATTTTGGGTGTCAATGAAATCAGTTAATAATTCAAAGCTTCATATAAAGGATAATTTGAAATAAATTTGGTTTACTTCTGGTCATAAAGAAGCACAAATAAATTTTTTCCTTCTCTAAAGCTCTAAATACCTACATGCAAGGTGATTTCAGCAATTCCATCTTTATTTTTATCTATTCACTATTAATGGATAACTGAATTTAGCTATACAAACAAAAACTAAACACTACATTTGATTTAGAGTTCACTAATGTAAACTTTAAGTGATACTGTTTTTATTTTACGCAAAAAATGCAATTCATTGTACAACTTAAAATGCAGTATTAGAATTTTATTGTAATTTTTTAACATCTGTATGTTAAAATGTTTATTTTAATATATAGCTCTAATTACTTAATGTTAATATGCTAAATGCTTATAAATTTACGTAATAAATAACAGAATTAAAGAAGTACTACAATAATGTATAATAAATTGGGATTCATATTTTTAAAAAAGCACAAATTAGTTCAACTATTCAATTCTAACCATATTAAGTAGCTCTTTAAATTTAAAAACATAAATTTTAATTCATTTATGTCCAGTATTCTATCCAGAAAACAGTTACTTTTTATTTTAGTGATTAAACCAATGCTTTCTTTCCATTATTATTTTTATTTTGTCAAACTACATATGCATAATAAAACAATTTTTAATAGTTGTATACCATCTATTAATTTGATTTTAAAGTTAAAGTATTTTTATTATTACTTTTTTTTTTTACTTGTACATTTTTCAATATTTTATTGTATTAAAAAAAAAACAATTTTAACATATCTATAAAAAGATTTTTTAAATGATTTTCTATCAATGTTTTCAATAATTTTCTTAAAATTTAAAAAAAAAATCAGAATTTTAATTCTATTTCATAATTTTATCTCAATCTTGATGTATTTGACATAATTTAAAATCAGTAGGAATGATTCTTTCCAAATTTGAATGTCAAAATTTTAGGGAGCCTTGTTAATCAATCAACACCATCTTTATTATACTTTATATGGTTGTGGTTGGAAGAATGCTATTTGAGGATGAACTTCATTACTTTGCACTGTGATCAGATAATGAGGACAATATTGGAATCAGCATCATGTTTTTAAAACATCCATGCCACATCAGCAGGTATGTATTTGACTCAGATTTAATATGTACATGATTCACTAACATAATAGATATTTAGTGGTATCAAATATCAAAGCCTTTGACTCCCAAAGTTGCGACATTATTCTGTTTCTAATATTGTGAACTCTTATAGATCAGACATACCTGAACTTGACATATAATGAGGCTATTAATGTTTATATTTCAGATGTTCCCCTATAGGAGATTTATATTAGGCAAGGATTACACTTATAAACTGGCATAAATAATGTTTCCACCAGAAAATTCCACAATAAATTTGTTTATCTGCTTAGAATAAATAATTAAAATATGGAATGAATATGTTCAAATATTAAATTTCTAAGCAAAACATGATAATTTCATTAGTTTAAATTTATAAATTAAAGCACAATCACAAACTAAAAACTATATAAAACTAATTATATATTAAATATCATATATTAATAATAACCCATATATTTATTTAAGAGAATTTTAGCCGCCATATATAAAATAACTTTAAAAAAAAATAGGGCATAGATACTTTCTTGAATACCCATAATTTAAAATGAGAAGGAATTTATGAATTTTTTAATATGACAAATTAAATTTAAAATTTACAAATTATTCCAAGAAGTTTTTATGCATAAACACAAGTGAAAGAAAAAAGTAAGAGGAAACTGGGATAAAAGATAAAAGAAACTGGGGTAAAAGAAAACTATATTAATAAACAAATGTTACTTAACAACATACTGTGACAGTGATTTGTATTACAAATAACTAATTTCTAAAAATGGCTAAGTGCTAGTGAAACTATTTTTCTTACTTTAATATGCTCATAAAGACCATAATGCTTTGCATAATCCTCTAGGTATTTCAGTACTTCAGTGTGATGCAGGAAGGATCGACCTTCACATTCTTGGAAAGGAAAGTCAGGATATGCCATCACTTCTTTTGGCAAATTGGTCCTGTTATAAAGAAAGCGTATATCAAAAACTAAAATATATTCATTCACATCTTATATGCTCAAAACTATTCTAAACTCAAAAATACTATACTGAATGAAGTTCCCAGATTATTTAGACCAAATGTATGGCTAAGGAACTACATAAAAACAATATTCAAATGCATTTGAAATTATGCATCATGTAAAAATAATATTTAATTCTGATATTCCACTCCCTATACAGCAGAGTAAAGACATTTGGCCATAAATGCAGATTTACTGTACACTAAGCCACAGAGCACATTAAATCTGCAGAGCTATTGCTTACGTTCTTTTATGGAAATAGCCAGAAATCATGGTCCACTAAATCCAAACATAAGATTTTGAGCAATAACTCTTACTGCATACAAAAGGAAATGCATCAAATGATATATTTTCTTAAGAATGAGCTTTAAATTAGTTACAATTTGTGCAGAAATTATTTTGCATTTAAACTGATTTAGTATGTTTTGAAAGATTTGCTTGAAAACCATTAAAAACTTTAAAATTTAATAATTCTTGCGAAGGAGATTTTAAAGCGAACAAATATAACAAATATAAAAGCAAGCATTGATAACATTGTGTTCACCCAATCTATGAAACAAGAGAAAAATTTTAATACATTAAGTACATATGCTTTTTGAATTACTATACTGCTGCAAAAATTTCATTTTTTATCCATTCTTTCAGTCCTATTGTTTATCTTTGCAAATAATAAAGAATTTTAAGGATCACATTTTAAAGGCCATCTGACTTACAGCTACCAAATTTGGCACAGAAATATCTAGCAGTGTTGGGATAAAAGTATTGAAATGATTTTTGAAGTACTTATTTAATTTAATTAATTAACTAAATTTTAATTAATTAAAAATTAAACTGAATTTTGAAGTCTTTCTATTAAAATCCATTATTGCAAAAAAATGGTTTTTAAACATTCCACAACTTAAAAAAAAATACTATTAATTTAATAGTCATGCAAAATTTTCTTGAATTTTAACCATTTCCTAAATTTGTTAGCTTAATTTCCAACAACTAATTACATTGTTAACTTGAAATTTAAATAATTTTCATTATTTCATCAAATATTTAATTGAGGGATTTTTTGAAAGTTAAGGAAGAAGGATTCTATTTAATATCTCTGTAGTTAAAAAGATGAATAAAAAGTAAATTTGCAATACCATAAAAGTAGAAGAGAAATGAACAATGCAATTGTATTTCTAATCATGCTATGATGTCATAGCACTAGTCTCCATTACGAAAGTTCATGTACATTGATCATATGTAATACTATTAGAATAATAACATTTTAATGTCTGACAATTTGATGGAACATGAACATGAAATTATGTCTAAATGATTTTACTGAAATAAATATAACCAATATTCTTGGTAAAGTAACTATTTGACAAAGGCAGTTTGTATTTTTTTTTAAAATCCTAATATTAATAATAAAAAAAAAATACTTATTCTTGCATGATTAAAATTAATCATGTGACAATTGTTTAAATCAAATAGGAATCCTGCTTATATTGCACAGTTGGGAAAAATTCAAAACTTTAAAAAATTAATACATAGTTTAAATTTGATACAAACAATTAAGGGCTTTCTGGAGGTTTCAATTAAAATGATTCAAAATAATGAAATTCAAAACACAGGCAATGTTAGTAGCAAAATAGTAAAACAATTTTTGGTGAAAAGTTTAAAGAATCAAAATAATTTTATAACAAAAGACCAAGGAACTGCATATAATTTTATAGTTTCTTCTGCAATATATTTTTGATTTAAATAGCATGAAAATAATTGATTAATTATTTTAAAATATTAAACATTCTTCTGATCATATATGTATTTTTTAATGGTTTAGAAATATTAGATTAGACATTTAACATGCGCACACATTTATGTGCATGTATACAGTATATATACAGATAAAGGACAAAATAATACGAACACCTGTGAAAAAGTATGACGTATTTCACACCTGCCCGTGCCACCTGCAGTAGAAGTCTGCCACCTAGCGGGCGTGAAGAGGAAGTTATCAGTCTCTCAACAGCAGTCACCTGCATTGCATGTGTCTATTGAACTGTCTGTGATAAGTTGAAATGTCAGACCTGTCAAAGTTCCAAAGAGGAATGATTGTTGGAGCATGTTTAGGTGGAGCATCGGTTACGGAAACAGCAAACCTTTTGGGGTTTGCAAGGAGTACGGTATCAGTTGTTATGACAGCATACACAAAAGAGGGTAAGACGACGTCTTCAAAGCACAACAGTAGCCGAAAGTCGAAGCTTGCTGCTAGGGATAGATGGGTCTTGAAATGCATAGTAGCCCGAAAGCACAAGCAATTCTTATCCGAGATAACATCCAAAATGAACAGTCATCTCCAGGACCCTGTTTCAAAAAAAACCCTGGCAAAATGGAACTTCATGCTGCGAACATTTATGGCAGAGTAACAATTCGTAAGCCCTTGGTGACAACAACTAATGCTTTCTTGTGACATCAATGGTGCAGAGATCACAAAAACTAGTCCTCACAGCAGTGGCAACAGGTAAAATGGTCAAAATGGTCAGATGAATCATCATTTACCCTATTTCAGACGACTGGACATGTTTATGTCTGGAGAATGCCCAGAGAAGCGTTTAATACTGCATGCCTCTTGCCAACTGTGAAGCATAGGGGTGGCTCCATTATGGTATGGGGTGCAATATCTTGGCACGGTCTTGGGCCACTTGTTATTCTGCATGGGAGGATCGCATCCAATCACTATCTAAGCATTCTAGGGGATCATGTCCATGCTTTTGTCCAGACTGTATTCCCTGGAGAGTGACTGCGTTTTCAAGACGACAATGCCCCTATACACACTGTTAGGTGTGTTCAAGAATGGTTCAAAGAGCATGACAATGCAGTTGACCATCTCGCCTGGCCCCTTCAGTCTCCGGACTTGAATATTATTGAACATTTATGGGAATATTTGGAGTCCAAACTTCATTCCCGATTTCCACCTCCATCCAGACTTTCAGAATTAGAGACCGTTCTGCAGGAGGAATGGCTTAATATTCCTTTAAATATTGTCCATTACCTTTCTGCATCTATCCCATGTCACATTAAATCTGTACTTCAGTCTAAGGGTGGTCCAACCTCCTATTAATAAAGATTTTCTATTATTTCACAGGTGTTCATATTATTTTGTCCTCCACCTGTATATGTGTGTGAATTTATTGTTTGAAATTCTTGTATACACATGGAATTTATTATCTCAAACCTACACATATAGCAGCAAGTTTGCTTTACTATCATACATACATTAATTTTCTTTAATAAAAGCTCCTCAACTTTTAATTAACCAAAATTTGTTTATACAGCAATAAAGTAAAATACATTTTCCCATATTTCTAAACATCATGTTTCCAAAATTGAAATATCATTATAAATTGCAGAATCATGCATTCGAATCGGTTTAAATAACCACCACTTGGAAAAATATGGAAACAAAAATAATATTGTAAAAATTACACAGCACCCACCTTAGGTTTTTGTACATGCTAGAATGTACAGGCAATCCATACTGATCTTGTCCAATGTGAGTCGAATAGCGCCATGTCCCACCAACATCATCTTGTTGCTCGTATACATCAAATTGGAACAGGTTAGGCTCTGCGATCAGATGTCGACCCGCACACAGACCAGCTGCTCCTGCTCCTATTACTGCTACCTGCGGAGTTGAAAACAAATATTTTAAATAATTTTGCAAAAAACCCAAAGATTTAGCCATGATTAAAAAAAAGAATAGCTTCTAAAAGTTAAAGTATATTTTAAAAGAAAGAAAAAAAAACAAATAAAAACTAGCTTTGATTCTTGATTTTGAGGGAGCCATTTTCCACCAATGCTAATCCATTTGAAAATAAAAGTAATGAGTCATTTTTATCTTTTTTCCTGTACCTTGGACACCGATCGCTACGAATGCTTGGATAAAAGTATAATTCCTTCTTTTGTCTTGCTCCATTTAATATCAGAGGAAGATTACGAAAGGAGAACAGTGAAGTGAAGCTGATTCAATTTACGTCACTTTTTAAAAATAAACAAATAATACGACAATGCCAGATTTAGATAACAAATTTTGAATTCTTATTCCAGAGATGTCAAACCCATATTTTTTTTTAACATAAGTATTTTTGTGATTGTTATTTTTTACAATTTGCTTTAAATACCTGTTTTCATTTTTTTAAATATTTTGAAATTGTTGCCAAGTGCTTTTGAAAGAAAAATTTAAATGCTTTAATTCTTTTTGTCATACTTCCTTCAAAAGATGTAGTTTTTAATCTTGATGTGATCGAAAGATGGCGCTATCTACAACTCTATTTTTTTAGTTGTCAAAATGGAATCACCTGTACTAAACGCCAATCGCAATTTTAGTTTTCCGTATATTGTTTTGTAGCTGGACCGGAATCACCTCAATTTCTTTTATCTTGTTCGAAAATTCTGTTATCGTTTCCAAACATATTATTTTATATTGTATAGTACTGTAAAATGTGGGGAAATATTATTATGTAGCAACAGTAACTGTTTTAGCGGTATGAGAATGCGCGAAGATAGAACCTGGGTCCTTGTGGTTCGCAGTCCAATAACTAAATCATTATTCAAAAGCAATTGCTCGTGCAGCGTAGTTGTTAACTGGCTTATATGCTATTCACCACACTGTCTATAAAAATAAAACCTTTGTTATAAGTCTGATAATATTAAGTTCTGATATAGTACAATGTAATTTCCAATTCCAGATTTCCAGATTTATACAAATTAATTTCCAATATCATAAATTATCCAGAAAATAATTCTAATTTCCAATTTGAGTAAAGAAAAGAAATATAAGCCTTTTATCGCTTAATGGCTTGTTTATTTTTTTAATTAAAAATTGCTTTATTTCGTTGAGAATGGAACCTATGACCTGTTGATTAGCTTGTGGTGCTTCATCTGTTGAACTAACTGAAATGTGAGTGCGGGCAATTTGATATGAAAGAGATTGTACTTTTCGCTTGGCACCAGATTAGATCCAGTCTAACTCGTCCAATAGATTTGCTGTTGAAATAAATTATGGAAGTTAGGTTCAATAATAAATGTCTTTGAAGATATTAAAAATTAAAATATTTTATTTTCTGAAACATTTACAGTTTTTTGGCTTGATAATAAAATGAAAATTATAATTTCAAAAATTAATAATAAGTGAAGTTCTCTATAGTACATAATTTCTCAAACAAATTCACTTTATTTAAACGCAATAATTTTGGGCATATATATATTGAAAGATGGAATGAAGAATTTTTCAGAAGCAATTTTTTTTTTATCTATACATAGTTACTTTTATTTATCTCCTAATATTAATTTATTTCACTTTAAACAAATAAAGAACTAAATATGACATTTTATTAAAATTCGAATTTTTTCAAACAAAGTCAGAAACAAAATATCTATAAATGTAACTTGGCTATTTGGTCTTTACCAAAAAACATATAAACAGGAATAATAAATAATATATTTTTATATCATCTATATAGGAAAACTAATTTATCAGTCGCCCAGTCCGAAGTATTGGCCCGTTTCAGGGTTTTTTTCTTTTTTTTTTTTTTCTTTTTTTCTTTTTTGCTTCATATTAAACATACTTACGCTCATGATCTCTAGATATATTGCCAAAAGTCTCCTGCTTTCCATCAAACTCTATCATAGACAGAAATTGGAAAATAAAGACTTCATTGTTTAGTAAGGAAACGGAAAATGTTTCTCCTAACCTCTTTTAGAAAGATGTAGAAACTTTTTAATTTTATATTTGATTCTTCTGAGGGCTAAAGAACAAGTGTGTCAAATTTTATTTCAAACCGTCGTGAGTTGCATAAGGATCACTCGATCAATCAATCAGAGAACGAATGGATGGCAAACTGATGAACAAACAAAAAAGGAATTTTCAGTTTTATAAGTATAGATTAGTGCAAATATAATTAAGTTTGATTGAAAGGATTAAAATATTTTTATTCATGTTAGCTATCTCAGCGACCAAATTGACGATAAATATTATTACAGATTATTATAGATGATTAATATAGTCATATTTACAAACTTTAATTAAATTTATTTTATCAAAATAAAGAAAGTGTTATTCTAAATTATAACTGTATAATAAGGATGGAGTATTTTGATACCTTAATTATGCTTGCGATATGGAAAATCAATTGGTATGAAAATTAGCCAAAAAATCTATTTGATACATTTGGAGGGGATTCTGCCCAAGTTTTATCTTAAAATACTTCTAAACAATGGAGACGGGGCTGGGAAGGACTATCCTTGCTGATGTGCCGTGGGGTAATGAGCATTTCGAATATCTTTATATACGAAATAAAAATGGACAAAATTGATACCGTAAATATTTAATTTAGTGGTTGTGATTGGCGAACTGTCAAATGAAGCTTTCTTCCTAATTGAATGTAAAGTGAAATAATCGTTTAAAAATGTTTATTATTTCCTATTTTATCCAGATGACATAAAATAGGAAAATTGGTACAGTAATTGAGGTTAAGCAAATAATTTTTTTTAACATTTTGTCATTTTTAAAAAAAATATTGATGTTAAGCGAGCAGCTGGTCGTCGAAGGCGCCTAGTTTATGCATTTAAAATAAATGAGGGGTTTCGATTCTGACAAATCTCCACATTTTAGGTCTCCCTGAGTTCGAAAAACACACTTTTGGAAAATGTCCGTCTGTTTGTCTTGAGTGACAAAAATAACTCAAAAGCGATTAGAGCTAGATGAATGAAATTGGATATATGATCTTAACACCAAATTTGTAGGTTTCTATCAAATTTTGAGCAAAATTCATTCAGAGAAAGTCTGTCTGTCCGGCTGTTCGAATATAAGTTGAAACGATAACTACAAAAAGAAAGACGCTCGATGCATACAATCCGAAACACAGAATCAACATCTATAGTCCAGGCACCCGTCAAATTTTGAGTCAAATCTGATGAGGGGTTGACTGCCTTTCTGTCTGTACATTCTGATAGACAGAGACAGCGATAACTCAAAAACTCAATGACTTAAAAATATTAAATTTCGTACTGACTTTTGTGATCACATTGTCAAGTTTTGTTTTCAATCGGTTGGGAAAAACACATCTAAAACACAAATTCGATTTTCGGATATCATTAACAACATGCCAAGATTGATAGTGAAAAAAAATCGCCAAGGATCACACCGTAGATTTAATAAAAATGCTACATTTGTGCGAACGGTCAATAGTTCGGGGTTCATAACTATTGTACGCCAATACCTTGCCAGGCATTCTCTGTGATAACAACTTTATTAGACAGTAAGCGATAAAGTTTCGGGGACAATTCCCGCTGATTCCGCAAGTAGCAAGCTACATTTTGTTCAGTTACGTACCGGTTCCAATGTTATGTACCGGTACTGTACAACATTTAAAATATTATAATTATTTCCACAATAAAACATAAAGTAATTATTGGAGCACAGAAAAAGTAATTATTTTTCTTTTCCTCACAACATTTCTTAATGTTTAGTGATAATTTTCATTTTGTATTTACCTCTTACTCTCAGTCACATCTTAAAATTTGAATCTTGGCATTTTGGAAAGCTATTCGATGACTTTGCGAAAGACGTTTTGCACTTTTCTCAGACGGAAGTGAAAATAAATTCGTGTTTGACTTCCAAATGAAAAAATGAGTGAGTATTTGCATGCATACTTAGATCTAAAATTTGAAAGGTTAAATATGTAGCTCCAAATATTTTTGCAGATCTTTACCATCCACTTACTGTGAAAAAAATAACAACTGTTAATTGCAAAAAATTCTGTCACAGAGAATCAACTTACTTATAGGATTTTTTGAGATCAAAAGGCAAATAATGTGTTGAATTCCAGTGAAAATATTTTCATTTATTAAATTACTCACAAACTTTCATTCAATTTATGTTTACTATCGTTAAATTCATCTCTCGATTCCCAGGGCATGACACGCCAATAGAAAATTATGCGACATTAAATTATATTGCGATGATTTTAATTTTTGATTAAAAATAGGAGCTATAACCTTTTTTATCTTCAAAAAAATTATTTTTATAAATAATCTTCTGATCAAGAAAAAGAATATTACTTCAAAGATTAAGTAAAACATTTCTTTAAATAATTTAAAAAAATGTCTCAAGTCCCTTTGAAGTGTGTAAATTTATTGTAGATGATCTGCAATCAACATTTCTCGCATGGAGAAATTTCCAATGCAATTGAAGAGAGACCTTTTCTGTTCTAAAATAAGCAAAGAAGCATCTGAGGATTGGCATGAGCCAACAGAATTAAAATTCAGTTCAGTACAGCTCAGTTATATTAACGCCATGTTTTAAAGCAATACTAGGACTATTTCGGAAAGATCTCGTAATTTTGAGCAGCGGTCAGATGACTAGGACGACACATGAGCTGGCACCCCAACAGAGTCTAAAGCGAGCTGCTTATTGAAATAAAGAGGTAAGCGAATGAGATTATATGTACAATTTATATACAGGTATCAAATAAAAGTATAACAAACTTTTATTTCTCTAAATATTATTAGGTATAATATCTTAGGCATATATTTTCACTTACAAAATTTCATTAAATATAATGGAAAATTGTATGAAAGCATTTTATTTCTATGGAGTTTGAAAGTAAAAAATTAAAAAGAAATTAAATTTTTATAATACCTCCCATAGTATAAAAATGTGAAATAGAAAAGTTCTTCTTTTACGTTCATATATGTTGCAAATTTTCTATTTACAGCATTTGCAGACATACATATATTTTTAAATTTTGAAGGATTTATCATAAATTTAGATTAAAACATTTATTTCAGAAATGCAAGTTTATTCAATATATAGGGAAAAGATATCATATACAGATATCTTTCCAGTAGTTCATCATTTAATATGATGAATTAATTATGTGCGATTCACAAAATTGTCCGTCATTCATTGAAAAGTTGCTAATCACACATAACGTTGCTCTCTTTCATTATAGCAGCAATCTGTAGAACCCAAAATTCAATTCTAGGTTCAGATAAAATTGCTTCAAACTGAATCATAAACCTTAAAATAGATCCATTTTGTTTTTTTGTGTTCATCGTTCTTTGGAATATTTTATCAAAAAATTTGAAAATACTGTTTAATTACTCAAAACTAAAAATAACCCCAGAAAAGTACAATTGTATAATTGTCGACATGCATTTCTTTCACTAGAATACTTTTATGATGGAGAGAATCGGTGAAATTTCACTGGCATATATTTCTCAAAAATAAACCAAAATTGAGTTACTTTTGAAAATCTCGAATAGGGCATTGAAAATAATCTTTAAGTATTCGTCTTAAAAAAATCAAGTTTCCAGAATTAAAAATTTAATTTTAGTTACAAATAGTAGCACTTAGAGCATATTCTACAATAATTGTTGCATGAGCATTAATAAATTTTCAAACACTCATGGTTCTAAGAATTGGTTTAGGTCTCCCTAAATAGATTCCAAATATTGCTGTTCTTAAAATCACTCCACAAAAAATCCTTTCGGGAAAAAAATTAAGTGTTTGATATTTCAGTTTCTTATTAAGCGAACATGTAATGATCTTCCTTTTTCGCTATCTATCAAAAGTACTCACCACAAAAAGGAAATTCATTTAAGTAAAAAGATCTTAAAAAATCTATGTGAAATATTCTCGAAGACCTAAGAGTTTTTATTCAAATTATCACCTTGTCTGAAAAATCATTTTTAAACCAAATTATTCTGAAATAAATCTTACAAATTTTAAATTTCAAGACAGAAACCTCATAATCAGAGATCATAATCAGATAATGCTTTAAAATTTACATTCAGAATTCCTTTTAAATTACATCATCGATATTAATACATATAAAATGTATCAATGCACCAACAGATGACTTATTTCATATTCAAAATTTAGCTTTTCGAATCCACCCTTTAAATTCTTTTTTTATTTCTGAAAGTTTGGCCATTACTGAAACTCTAGCTGTTCTTGTCATTTCTGGAAAAGATAGTCTGATTCTTAAGTAGCATTCACACGAGGCCAACTACTGAATGAAAGAGAAGGTATACCCTACAGCAGGAAGATCATGTGACAGGAATGGGACAATTGCAAATAGTTGTCCCGATAAGACAACCATTTTTCCATAGTCCCATTGGGTGTTTTTGAGGTAGGCATGGCCTTCCATTGCGGGCAATAGATGGCCTCGTGTGAATCCTGCTTTATTGACAATTACTCTGAGTTTATGTCCTTGAAAAATATCTCAATGAATTTGTAAAAAAAAAAAAAAATTGCTCATCACTGACTTCAAAGGTTCATTAAAAGACAAATCAAGGATTAATTTTCATGTGAATGCCAAGTCACTTGGCTACTGCTTGCAATAAATTACAGATTCCATGGGAAATAGCACAGACAAAATACACTTTTTGCTGAAAAAAATACATAACAATTTTATTGATTTAAGTCGAATTGGCAATCCAAATCAATGGGGAGTGAATTAATGAACATTTTTCATTGGTTTTCCGCATTTAAATAAACTATTAATATCGGAAAGAAAGTTTAAATTAAAAAGTTGCAATATTAAATTACGTTTTAAAGTTAGTAAAGCCGTATCAATAATACGTATTCAATAAGTTATAAAGTATATAGCTTAATTAGATCAGAAGTGAATTTTAAAACGTGCACATTTAAAAAAATATATATTTCCCATTTTTTTTTCTTTAAGCAAAATTTCTGGAATTCCTTTAAATTCTTGATGTAAATATATAAGGTAATAACTAGTAAAACTTTCAGATCAATATCTACATAATTTCTCACAAAATGTAAGGTTGGTAGGAAAAACAAGGTCGTCAATACACCTATGAGTTTTTTTTTTTTTTTTTTTTTCTCAATCAGAATTCGAGGATTGAAAAAAGTTTCATACTAAAATTGT
>JAPMOR010124106.1:22954-83814 GCA_026543865.1 Argiope aurantia | reverse complement strand
CATTTTTTGAAGGCTATTACGCTCTAGAATTTTACTTTGTATTGTTTTTCGAAAATCAATCGTCACAAAATAAGGCTTTCTTTTTTCTCTCAATCAGAATTCTTGGATTGAAAAAAGTTTCATACTGAAATTGTTACTCTGTGATTTCAAATAGTATTTTAATGATCAATTTTCAAAAATAAATACATAAATAAAAAATAAAAAATGTGAAAACTGAATTAAACTTTGTTTCGGTTATCAAGCCTGAATTCATTTTTTGAAGGCTATTACGCTCTAGAATTTTACTTTGTATTGTTTTTCGAAAATCAATCGTCACAAAATAAGGCTTTTTTTTCGTTTTTAAATTTAATTTCCACCAATTTTATTAATCTATTTACAGGGTGTTCCAAAATTATCTTTACGTACCTGGCTTGAAATTGATTACAGACTGGAAGTGCTTAGGGCCACCAATGGTGCGCATGTTGAAGTGTACTAAAAAAAACTTTATTAGTTGCGGTAATGCATGCAAAAGACAGAATATAAATATCTTGTTTATTTTCGAAGTTATGAATTTTTGAAATTGTAAAGATAATTTTGGAACACCCTGTATTTTAAAAATCTACCATTATGATATCATATGAAATCGTAGAACATTTTTAAAACAGGACTTTCTGTTGGTCCACGAATTCTGATTGAGAAAAAGATATTTGTAGGCGTTTTTTGACGATGCTGTTTCAACCCATAACTTCGAATATTAGAAAAAATAATGTAGATATTAATTTTATATTTTTACCAGTTATTTTCTTCTATGTAACACAAACTTGTGTGCAATTGCAAAAATTTTGCTGAAATTAAAAAATTCAATTTTCCAAATTTGTGCTATTAAAAATTTACTCTGAGTCTAATTAAACTATCATTAAGTTTCAAAACTATTATTAATTTTCAAAGCAGCAAATAATTCATATCATTAGTAGGTATTCAAAACATGGATGCAATATAATCCTGGTCCAGATATGAGAGTAAAGATGCGATTATATCTAAACTGTTAAGTAAAATGATTGTAACATCATGGTTGTTGAATCGTCCGAATCTTCATAAAGATTACATATGTGTGCTGATAACCATGTTGAAAGCATAATTATCTTCCGAGAAATGTACTCCTCTCCCTAGGATGACTTGAAACCATTCTACGACTTTGGATTAAACTGAAATAAACATTAAAAAGTATTTATTTTAAAGAAATACTTTCGTTTCTTGTTTAAAATCAAAGCAAACAAATCAAATTTTGTAGTTTTGTTCGTAATTTCCCATTTTCCCATCAATCAAATGCAATAAGTCTGATCCAAGATGCTATATTTTGCATGAACTAGATACACATGAGCAACGGATATTTATTGGAATCGAGTTTAGAATTTAGAGTCTTCCGGTCACGACTTTATCACTGGGCCAGCACGTACTTTATAGAAATCAAAGAAAATTGGCTTTTTGAAAAAATAGGAAGCCTTTTGTTTAAAAAAAAAATATTTTCCCACATATTTTCAAAGTGGTTCAGTTTCATTTAATCTTGATAACAAAAATCTTATAATTGGATAATTTGAAAATTTTATAAGGTACGAATATTGGCGAAAAGGGAGTGAATATTATCCTGGCCATAATATGATAATTTTCTAGATTTCCAATCACCCTCATGCATTGACAGTACCAGGGATATGGTATTAGATTTTTCCATTTTCACCATATTTGTCTTTTAAAAATAACATAGACTCACTAAGAGATTTTGTTTTCCATAATATCCCTAAGACTTTTATTCGGAATATTTATTGCCCGTTCCTCTGCCTCTAGACGTGATATATATATAAGTTGGTTTTTTTGCTAGTCATGGGCTTCAGGTCCTTGACCTAATAATACATTTTGAAAATCTTCATAATGACTTGAAAAATAATTAAATTCATCATGGAAAATAATAACTGAACAGAATTCTTGGAAAAATAATTATGATGAATAAATTTCTACTTTTAGCTCTGATCAATACCTAAGCAATTAAAAACAATTCATCAAACAGATAGATAACTAAAGCAAGAATAGAACGTTTCAAGCTTACAAGCTGTTAATTTACTAAATAAATTTTAGACTATTGTTGATGTTTTTATTAGAAAAAAATTTCAAATTGATGCTCAAAATAAAAGAATTGCTTATTAACAGATAAAAGAAATGGAAATTATGAATTTCTTTATTTATTTTAAACATCGCGTTTAAGCAATACCTTTGTGTACCATTTTGGCCAATGGCCAATTTTAAATTAATTCTAATTACTTAGGGATTACTAAATTATTAATAATTACTATGGCGCTATTGATAATGTCTTAAAAGATTCGAAATAGAGGTCATGATGAACTAAGATTTGTTGCCAAATTAGCCGAAATAAATAAATTTGTAATATTGTGTTTTCCAGGAATTTTCTTGAACATTCCGATGGTTTTAATAGGAACGGAATTGATAAAAGGCGATAGCGAAGAATGATGATTGATTTTTAATTATGATATTTTGACTGAAATAATCAGTTATTTTTTATGTTTACATTAGGTTATTATTTGTGAAGCATTTGAATTATCTTCTGTCACCTATTCTACCTGATCTAAAGGTGAGTTTTCTGTTATTCTTAGAGAATCTTAGTTTTAGTGTTTGTTTCCGATTATTTTTATTATCGGGAATTTATAAAGTACATTATTCTGTATAGTATACTGATAGGCTGAGATAGAAATATATCTCATTTTTAAGCCTTTAAAGGGTATCCGAATTAAATTTTGATCGAAAAAGTTAAACAAACGCAAGCATACTGCAAGTTCATGTTGTATATTTTTGTTTTCTCAATCCGAGTACTTTTCTGTATATTATTGGAGTTAATGAATATAATTTTGGACATTGGAACTGGTCTGTTAATAGCCATTGGAGTAACTGAAATATTTTCGATCGAATTGTACAATTTCTCATTTTCTTAAAACTCTGATTAAAAGAATGACGGCGCTGAAGTGAAAATTCCAAATAAATGAATGAAACTGGAGAATTTAAATCTTGAGTGATAACCGAATTCTGGAACTATCTAAGGAAGCAATCCTTTATCGGCTGATAAAATTTAAATCGGAAGCAGGTTCTACACCATTCTGAAAATATTTTACTCTTTCTATACCTTTCACAAGTTCTTCTCACCCGCATTTAGTGGAAGATGAGCATTAAAAAACATGTCCTTTTGAGTGTTTTGCTTCATACGTGATTCCATCTTCACGATAAGAAAGCTGTTGCCGCTGAACCTCCGTCCATCAAGTTTATAGGCACCACTCTATATTACTACATCCATTAGCTGGTAGAACTACTAATGGGTTCTTGTTTCGAAATCTCATTATAAAAACACGGTTGAGAATTTTATTCTGTTGAAGGTCGTATGCAAGACGGACATATTCTCTTTTCGTTCCGAAGGCGGACTCTTTATATCAGTGGATTGTTTCTTAATTCCCTGTTGTACTTCGAAAAAGATCCCGAAAGTAAGAAACTACGCAGAAAGTAAGTGAACATAATTCTGTGAATAAAATTCCTAGCCATTACATTATTTTTAATTATCTATGAATACCAAATCTACTCTAATGATTAGACGACTATTTTTTGCCTTACTTTTATTATGTAGCTTTTATATTAACCCTTTGCCCTCAGAAAATTCGATGCATAATTATTCACTTAATACATCAACTTGCTTATTATACCAAAAAATAAATACATACAATTGTTCTAAGTTGAGTTTCTCTGAAAAAGGAATCTACATCTTTTTAACATTCTGTAAGTATTTTTAACAATTAAAATTTTTAAAAAAATGGATAAATAAAATGTTAAAATGATGCACCGTCTTGAATGCTGAAAGAGAGAAAACTTTCGAGTGCAATGGGTTAAATTTCCTTACTGTATATTTCTATTATCTATTCTATAGTCAGCTCAGGTGTCGTCCTCGTCATCTGACCGCGGTTCAAAATTACGAGGACCGTCCCAAGTGTTGCTTCAAACGGGACGTTAATATAACTAAACCAAACCAAACCAAACCTATTATCTATTAACCCTTAACTGGAAACGTGTGGTCTGTTAGACCGCTAGCAATGGATTTTCTATCACCCCTATTCTATTTTTAGATAAATTGAATGTATTGACCCTGTACCTTCCTGTTTTGGTACTTTCAATACATCTGCACTTTTTCAACTGATTTCAGCAGATACTTTTTTTTAAATAATTCAATTATTTCTTCGAGCGCGGTCTCTAAGACCGCATCTCCCCGTTAGTGTCAAAATGATAAACAAGGCTTAGCAGATGGCGCTAAAACTTGGGGCCCGAAATATCCAGTTTACTGATCCTATTATGAAGCAGTGCTCCAGACACTTTTAAATGAAGCAGAAAGTGATTTTAGTGATAAGGATAATTGCACAGAAGAGTGTTTCGATGAAAGTTCGCCTTGAACTGAATTTGATATGTATGTTCAAACATAATCAATTTTTCTAGTGATAATGTATTTTGAAAAATGTATAAAATATATTGATACACCAAAAGATATATAAAGAATTTATAGGTTGATTTTTATACTAGTTCTTAACCTGTATGTTTAAAATGCCCTAGGAAACCGTGGTATGAAAGTCACAGAAGCCGATAAAAAACGGGTCAATTTTACCCATTGTCATTTTTTTATTTTTTTTATTTTTCATATAATTGTTGAATTTTACATTATATTGTATTCAATATACCTTCATACACTGTAAAAATAAATATGATTTAAAAAGTAAAAAGTAATATGCTTTTTCAAGAATATTATTTATTGTAACATGTAATTTGAGAAGAAAATGTATGTTCCAACGCATTTACTTTTTTCAATGACAATATATTTTGAAAAATTTCTAAAACATATCTATATATCAAGAAAAATATCTGTAAAATATATTGGCAGTTTTTCATACTAATACATTCATTAGAAAATTTGAGTCTAAATGAAATGCGGTAGACCGCACCTCCCCAGTTAAGGGTTAATACTAAATTTGCTATAATGATCAAACGACCATTCTAATTTTATTTTGTCAAGATGAAATCTTCCGGCCGATTTCATACTCATCTCCTCATATTATAGATCTACATTTCCCATCCTTTTATTTTCTTCCATTTTTCTTGATTGGTCTGTAGTTTTGAGTTCCCCCACTTCCCCTCCCCCCAATGGCTTATTCCCGCTCTGCCCCAACCCCTTCCACTACACTTCAAGTAAAGCAGAAATATTAGTGTCCATAATTAAAATTAGCTTAGCCATGAAATGTATTGAATTAACCCTTTGCAATCGAATGCCTTCTCCCGAGCACCATTCAGGCGCAGTTTAGTCAAGTATGACTCTTGCGCCATAAAACGCAACTCAACCAACCAAGCACCATTCAAGACCGTGCATCATTTTGACATTTTATATATTAACTAGCTGACCCGGCAAACGTTGTTCTGCCTTATAAATTATTTATATTAAATATTTTGGTTGTTAACGAATGCATTGTAAGTGTGTGGGGATGGGTTCTATGACAGAAAGAGGAATGGAGCACTGTAGACGATGATCGCCGATAATAATAATAAAAAAAAACCACCAACCACTCATTTTCTCAATACAATGTATTTCATTAACATAATGAACATATACATCGTTTGATCTCTTAAAAGTTAAACGTAAAGTAAAAAAAGTAATACATTTTTTGTCCTAAAGTATAAAAATGCAATAAAGAAAATCAATATACATTTCGAAGAGCAATTGAGTGTACGATATTTTTTCTCAGTCCATCTTTAGCCAACACAAATAAGCTCTATAGTTTGCCCACTCGAGAACATGCCACGTGTGAAAAACATGGTGTGCTCAAATCTAAGTCGCAAACAGACATCGTTTGGCCTAACGACTTATTGATTGTCATTGCGAATGCCAATCTAATAGGAAATTGAACGCGTTTGAATTCAATTGGCACGTCTGTGAGAATCATTGGAATTCGTGGCAGCAAAACATTTTCAGCTCGAAATTTGCTACACAAAATGGTGGCTTCAATAACGTTTTTCATCGATTTTTTAATGAAAAATCGCGTGTCATTGCACAGCCGTGGTGGGTTCAAATTCCGAAGTAAAATAACCGGAGATCCAACTTTCAGACGTAGAAGGTGTGGTGACATGCCTGGCAAATCCAGTGAGTTCAAAAACTTTGTTGGATAATTTACAGCTTCGTTAGCATCGCAAACTGTATCGATCGATTTGTATGATACCAAGTCGTCTGGCAACGACTGCTGTAACTTGAAGTTTAAAGCGTCGACGTTCATATTCTTTCTGCTAGCCACGCATTATTTATGTATTATGTGCGTACATCGGGAAATATGCGGTCAATGAGAGCATTTTGCGAATCAACGATAGTGCAGAAATTAGTGGGCAATTTTATGCATTCAGTATTTTATTAGACAACAACTTTTCCATCGCCAATATCCAGTGTCAGCAGACGGATCATGTATCATTTGGACACATGTTTATTTTGAGCTGGACTTTTTCAACGTTACGTCACAGTGGCTATGATTTCAAGCAAGCATTGATCTCATCAGAGTACGGTGAACGTGGATAGGAACACCCTAATTACCTAGCATTGTGAAATATACTTTACGACCTACTCTCATACCTACCAAATACACATAAAAAATTTCATGAAAATCGGTCGAGCTGTTTCGGAGGAGTACGAACACAAACACTGTGACATGAGCTTTTTATATATTAGATTTTTTTCATTGTTAAAAACACCTACAGACTGGCAAAAAGATGTAGATTCATTTTTTCAGGGAAATTCAAGTTAATTGTATTTATTTATTTTTTGGTGTAATAAAGTCCATGTATTCAGTGAATAATCATGTATTGAATTACTTTTCTGAGTGCAAAAGGTTAAATTAAGGTATGTTGAAATGCTTCAGATGAAATTTTTAAAGATTACTAAAAAAATTTTGAATTTTTGTATAAAAAAATTTGCAAAAGCACATATGAAGCAAAAATATATCAATAAAAAGATAATCCGTCCTTTTTTTATGTGTGTGTGTGTGTGTTTTTAAGGAAAAAGATTTCAGAAATGTAACAAATGATATGTTCAAAATACCACAAATAACTTAATACTTCGTTCCTGAATTA
Organism: Argiope aurantia; assembly: GCA_026543865.1. Lineage (NCBI taxonomy): Eukaryota > Metazoa > Arthropoda > Arachnida > Araneae > Araneidae > Argiope > Argiope aurantia. The sequence continues at coordinate 76,635 of JAPMOR010124106.1, read as the reverse complement.
AGAAATAAGTTATATTTCTGAACAACTTTTAAATATCGGATTCGATTGATAAATAATGTGAATTTTTTTTATATTATAAATGTATTAGAATAATAATAAGATCTTTTCAAATTAACAGATTGTTTATTTTGCAGTTCAAAAACTATAGGATATACTAAGAAATCATTGCACACAATTTTACAAATACTACATATAAAGAGAGACACAAAGGATTTGATTTTAAGAGGTTTTCCGCAAGAAAATTTTATCAAAAGAATATGTGCAAACATACCATTAAAAGAAAAGTTATAAAATGAAAAAATCAGTGTCATTCCCCAAGGTATTAAATTTAAACAATTATAAAAAGAAAACTGCTCTATTATTAAATAAAAATATTTCCTTCAAATGTCGATTTTTCAATGTAATTGCTTACCTCATTATAATCTATCAGGATTATTTTCCACATTTTTATAAAAGCATTCATTTCCCACATTCTATAAAAATGGAAACAGTAGAATAGTTTTGCATAAACTTATGAAGAATTCTAATAACTATTTGTTCTGATAATCAATTAGATCGAATTCTAGAGCCTTTTGAGTGGAGCTGAGTTTCATGAAATTGGGTTCAAATGAAAACAAATACGATCTATTTGCTGCTGTGTCACGCTGATTTTGTTATTTATTCTTCACGTATAAGACCAATACGTTTTTTCTGCTAGCTCCGAGTTTATAGAAGGTAGTAAATGTTTTTTTCGTTTCTAATTCTTAATGCTTTTCTTTTACTGCTACTCAACTATTGTTTGAACTCGTACGTTTTCGAGCGTGCATTACTTTCATTTTATTTCATTCTGAATTTATTTCATTCTGAAATTTATAAGAAAAGATGTTTTGGAACAAAAACGTAAAGAAATATTTTAAGCTTCATTCGAGACAGATTTAAATAGATTTTTATTTTCTCGTAACCGAAATATATAAAGAGACAGTATTGGAATAGTAAAAATATTCGAACTTCAGATTTTGACAATCCTTATCGTTTAAGATTGCCCTTATTCTGAGAAACACATCTTAATTATGTCTGGCTGCCAACACAATATTTCAAAAATGCAACAAACTACAGACACGAAATGAGGTAGGGGATGTTTTCACCAAATTTTAAATTGTATCAAATTTTGATCGAAATCCAAGCATGGGAAGTCTGTGTCTCTAAAGTGAGCATGATCATTGCAAATGTAAAGAAAGGATTGGATAATATTTGGCATCGTTTCAGCATCTAAAGGTAGATCTTTGATAAGTTTGATTCAAAATTTGATAAAATGTTGACCGTCAGTCTGTATGTAATTTCGCCTGCATGTAAACAGAATGAAATAATTCAAAAAATACATCAACTAATTGAAATGAAATCGAGTCACTAAAATTGTTTTTATTTTAGTTTTAATCTATCGATTAAAAATTATCGAAAGCTTATATTTCATTTTCTTCACTACGAAGCGAAGTACAAAAGTCTAATTTAAGAGAAATGTATGTACTTTGTAATAAAAATGTATTACTTTGTCTGCACTTTGAAAATAAAAATCTGAGAACTTACCCCCATTTTTATGTGGATGGAAGGCGGGCAACTCCTTTATTAAGGGTTTAGATTAGTTGTACGGCTAAGTATGTAAATGTGGTAAATTGCACGGCCCCAGAAAAAAAAAAATCAAAATGTTTATAGTTAACACGCGTGTTTATTCTCTGTATATCTTTACTTTTGTTTCTTACTTTACTATAAAATTATAATATGTTTTATATTAGAGAGTTCAGGAGAAAGTTTTAGGAAAACCACTCACACTAGTTTATAGTAAAATATTGAAACAACCAAAGAATTTCCTCGCTTTTTAAAAATATATTTTTTGCCATGATTTTTTAAGATATAATATAATGTTTTATATTATAAGTTCATGCTTTACTTTGTTAATATATTAAGTCATAATGTTTACTGTATACACTCGCAATCTAAGTCGAAACAAGACGGCTTCGCGATAATGTAATCGGGGTTCTTGCATACGGTGGACCATCCCACCACCACCACTGAACGAAGCGGTATCGACAGGAGTGTGTAACCGGGCTGTTGGGAGCTCAGCGTTAATTGAACCCAAAACTGAAAGACGATAATAAATTATGAGAGTATGTGATCTGGTTTTTTATCGGTAGCGACTCGAAATTTCAGGTTTCGCACTATCGGAATTTTTACATTTTCTTTTTCTTTTCTTTTTTTTTTATCAATACAGTCACGTTATCCAGCGGCATTTCGACACCCCTTTCTCCCCCCAAACCAAGGTCACCCGGTAACCACAACTCGACTGAGTCTTTTTTTTTTCTTTTTTTTTTTCTTTTCCTGCCTGCTGTTCTGTGCTCTCAGCTTACATGTACCCCTTACAAGGAGGTAAGTTTTTTTAACCGGTATATAATCAAATAATTTTTTTCTCTATTTTTTTCTCTCTGTCTAAATATTCACATTTTTGTACAGAACTGCTCGCGAATTTCCACCTTATTTCTTTTCGCCAGTCCAGAATCGGTTTGTCTCGTGAAATAGCGAAGACTTAGGGAAAGGAACTAAAATAAAATTGAGACGTCTGCCAGAGTCGTCCATTGAGGTTCGACTGCCGTGCCGATGACCGTGCATTTGGCTTGTATTCGATTTCAACATTATTTGCGTAAAAAAAAAAGTGCTTTGTAATTTTGCGATGTTTGTGTTTGAAATAATTTTTCAATGGATTATTTTTTCCACTATAGAGTAATGCCCTTTTTAAAAACTTTTTTTGTTCATGAAGTATAAGAAACGGTAACCACTTGTAGTGGCAAAAAATTCACATGTGCTCGTGCCAAAACATTCCATTGTAATTTGCTGCAAAGCCGTATAAAGCATCCGTTACCTTATAGAAATTAAAAAAAATATATTTATATCTTCTAAACGAGTTAATTTTCGACCGAGGGCTGTGCTCCTGTAAATTGTGCTCCGGCGAACAGTCTAAGTCGACGGGACGCGAACATCATTTTTTATTTCTGTGACAATTACCTACTGATGTGTGTAGCACGTCATTGGCGATTCTGTCAGAAAAGAATCTCGACGTTCTTGGCACGTTTTACCACCGCAAGTGATTAATTTCAATCGCCAAAAAAATAAAGTCTGTTTCGACATTTTAAGGAATTTTCCGATGCAGCATTACTGAGACTGTAGTTTCTAACTCTAGAGATGAATTAATCCTTGCAGGGAAAAGAGGTTTTTACCCTTTCCTCTCCCGCACTTTCAAAAAGCATATATTTTCTATTACTTTTAATATAAACTTCGTATAAACGACTTATAACGAACAAATATTACTCAAAATTGACATAACGAAACACTTAATTGCGGGTTCCACCAAAAAGCAGGCTTCAATATATCAAGCATAAAAAAATTGAGAAGTAATTGTAAATAAAAATAAATTACAGAACTTTTTAAAAAAGAATTTCAACCCTTTGCATTCGAAAAAGTAATTAGATGCATAATTATTTACTTAATATAAAGATTTTTTATTGCTCTGAAAAACAAATATATATAATTGTTTTAAGTCGAATTCCTTTGAAAAATTAATCTACATCTATGTACCATTCTGTAGGCTTTTTTAACAATCAAAATTGAAAAATAAATAAATAAACCGTCAAAATGATGCACCGTCTTGAAGGGTGAGTGAGAGGACCATCCGAATGCAACGGGTTAATGATCCGATGCAACGTTTGACAGGACTATTGGCTTCCGAATCAGTCAAAAATTTCAAAATAAATTGAGCAACATTTATGTTTTAGCGAAAGGGAAGACATAACATTTTAAGAACAATGTTTTGAAATTTAAACAATACTTGATTTTAATTTCAATAAATTTGAGGTTTTTGCATAAATGAAATTAAAGCCCAAAATTAAATTTCTGTCATAAAATTACATCTTCTCGGAAATATCTACATAGGTTTTCAGGGAGTTCTGAGTTAAAATTAATTATAATGATTCTTGATATTAAATTGCGAGGGCGTTGGATTCGCGTCCCTTGGGTTGCGAGTTCGAACCCCGCCGGCGCGAAGATTGCGTATAAATCTGTCGTGGTCACAAAGTCCTCTTTCGAGAGTAATACCTCTGGGGGTACTGGATCAGGGGTGATCGTTCTCTGATTCAGGTCTAAATTACGATCTGTGAATGAAATGTATAAATGAAGTCCGTCCCGTAAAAAGGGGTTGTGACATGTGTGTAGCTAAGTCGTTCCCTTGGCCCTAGATGGAGCTACTGAAAAGCAAGAGATGTACTCTTGGCTCAAACCACAATTGATTTCTTAAAGTGAGTGGTCTTGTTTAGACAAGAGCCATTAGAAACAACAACAAAGATTGCATGCAGTGACGGTTCTGACCATTTTCCTTCTATCAACAAGTGGTCAATTAATCAGAAAGTTTATTCCTTGTGTGCATGGCATGCATTTAAATATCCCTGTTTGAAGATCTGTAGTGACTCCAGAAAAAAATGAGGTCTTTGAATATCGAAGGAATTATATTTGAAAAAACATTTTTTTTTATAAATACGTAATAAATACATGACTCTGCTATATGTACTGTCTGAATGACACTGTAATTGCACGTGTAACTAGATTGTCACATAACTGAAAATTTATACTCATTTGGGTTTAATGGCGAACATACAACTAGACAAGTCAGGCAGCTGCCTAGTGGAGCAGGCAGGTCGGTTAAAAAATGTCATTACACTAACTGCCAAATAAATATTTAAAGAATAAAAATTCTTTGAAGTATAGAATATTAGAACTAGAATGTGTGTCTACATAGAATTTCTAAATTCTTCATGTAAATAAGGCATAATTAATTACAATATATTGGGAAATTAATTATTTATATAATCTATTTCACTTGACAACTGTCGTAAAATAAACATTTTGAATGATATATTTGATATTTGCTTTTCGTAGGATCAATCAATTTAATTATTCAATTTTTAATTGTTATAGAAAATATTGGTTATTATAAAAATAAAGTATTATTACTTTAGTTTTTTTTATCCATGGCGTATATATTAAGGTAAATGTAATGAATCAGATGATCGTACGTAATTACCTAATCACCTATTGGTGAATATCAATAATCACCGACAATCACATAAACCACCATTTACCGTAACTCACACACTAAAAAATAGAAATGTTACTTGTATACTGTACAAAATTATTAAAATAAAAAATAAAATTATTCAATGATAATTAATGATATTAATTTTAAGAACTTATTGAACTAGGAAATCGAGCTGATCTGTTTTTGATATTTAAGTTCACTCACTACTTGTGGACACAAAAATGCTAAACCTACCACTGCCTGTGTTGTACATTGCATCTCATGCATGCTTTTCGTTTCCTTAATTCAACGATAAGAAAGCTCCTCTTAACGCTCTACCCCTTTCAATTTCCGAAATTTATGCTCTATCGTGAAAATGACTTGTTTCAATGTGCTATTTTAAATGGCCTGTATCTTTTCTATGTTTTCTTTTTATATCTGGGAGTACAGTACAAACATGTTTAAAACAGGGTATTTTCTATGAAGAGTTCCATCTCTTTCTTTCTCAATATCAGGCTGTTTCACTAATAACAAAGGCACTTTCCGTTTTTGTTGTATAGTTAAGATTCATTTATATGATTTCACTCTGTTATATGAATTATGCTGGTTTCTGAAAGATCGATGATTGTCATAAGCAATTTATTAATTTGCTAAAATTTGAATTTTCGTAACTTTCTGACAAAGAATTTTGAAAAGAAATGTTTGAATTTATAAAACAAAAATGTGGCATGTGAATATTTCGTTTCGTAAAGGAAAGAGTAACATCAAAGAATCTTAGTTTATTTTTGTGATTGCCGAATTGAAAAAAACAGACAAAAAAAAAGCAGAAGCTTATCAGTTTTCGGCATCTTTTCTTGCTTCTACTAATTTTCTCTATTTCAATTAAAATTAAATTCAGAAATTTCAGAAACTTTTGTCTCAAACAAAATTTAACAGATGATTAGTAAATAATCAGCAAGTTAAAGTTTGATTTAATATCTGATAAGTTTGACTTGCATTCAACTATCTCTAACAAACTATTTTTTGCAGCGTACAAAATATTGCCTTTATCTATATATGTGTTAAAATAATTACGTAGCTAATCGAAAATGCTTTATACAATCTCAAAGCTCCATAGAATTTTTATACTATATCCCCCCCCCACAAAAAAAAACAACAATCGGAAAAAATTTCATATTTGTTATAGAATGAAAAAAAAACCCGGTTTATTACACAGTTTAAAAGAGATAAAATCTTATACCTTTTTTTATCGAACACATGACACTAAGTTTAACTTTTATCCTATTAATAATTTATCCTATAATTATTATTTCATTTTCAAATTATTTCCCAACTTTCAAGTAAACCTGAAATTGCAAAATTTCTGTTCTCTTTTTAAAACTAAAATAAGCAAATTATAGCAATTTTTATTTCATTTATGGCAGCGGTATCTAAATGGTAAAGTGTTACTTAATTTTTTATAATTTTTAAACAAATAATTCATTCTGTTTTATTTAATTTTAAAAAAGATTTCTTTTAGACGAATTTCAATTTAAAATGGAAAAGGTTTTGACTAAACAGTGTATCAATATTTGTTTTTAGATACATTCATGAATTGTGCCGTAATCGTAATCATTAATTTCATTTCCATGCTTTTTTTATTCAATGTTTTTAATTTAATCCTTTTTATGGGAGAGAGTCTACGTAGACAAAAAGAAAAGGGTAATAGAGCTTGGTTACGTCATTCATTCTTTTGTCATACAGTTCATAATTATGTTATTTTACAATAAATTGATACATTTTAATTAAAAGATTTTATAATTATAATGAAAATGTGATACTGCCTTTTATTTCCAAGTCAGAATATAAAAACCAAAGAAATTCGAATTCATTTGAATGAAAAATTATTTGAACGTTTGTAAACATTTTATATCAAGTGTCTCGATTTTTTTTCTATTAAGTGATTTTAATTACTTTTACTTTTGTCTATTTATGCTCAAAGATTTCCTGGACATGATTATTTATGGCTATAATTTAATTGTAAGAAAATAAGCTTTCATTAATAAAATGCAATTCCATTTTTTTTTCAGCTTTGGAATTAATGTTGGGAATAAAGAGTCATTTCCACGATTGATTGTAGCAAAACTGATCGTGCAGCGCATCCATTTTGCACCATGAATCACTTGAAAATCCTGTTCTACATTGCAATAGTTTTTCCAGGTAAAATTTAAAAATTTTTATTTCTAATTATTTATTCTTTTCCCAAAATTCTATTTCTTCTACAGGAAAAGGATACAGGACATTAAAATCATTTGTTTTTAACTTACATGTGAGAAAAATTTCGCCAAACAAAATGCACCGCACTTGAAAAAAATATATAACATACAAGGCAAAATAGCGATTCTAAAAGTATGGTTTTTTATTTCCAAAGCAGCTTTCTTGTGTTTTTACTTTTTCGTACCCGGAGTTTACAAAATATTGTAATGCCCGAAAATTTCGAATTCGAGATTTTCAGGAATCTCCACGTTTTGACCCTTCCTGTATCCGATGAATGTATTTTCGGAATTATGTCTATCTATGAAAATGCTAACTCAGTTTCTTTGAACAAGTTGAGTGAAATTTCGTATATAGACTTTACAACACATGATTTTAGATTTCTTTCAGACTTTGAACGAAATCCATTCAGAGGAAGTCTGTCTATGCGGCTGTCTAAATACAAACGAACACAATAACTAGAAAATGTGAACTGAGCCAGATAGATTTAGTGCACAGGAGTGACATCTAAAATGCAGATTCTTTATCAAATTTTGAAAAAAAAATATGTCAAAGGATTGATTATCGGTCGATCAGCACTTTCACATGCATGTAGCCTCAATAATTAAAAAAGTAGCGACTTCAATAAATGACATGTAATCTTATAATTATTTTTGTAGTTCTAATTAAATTTGGTTTCAATCAGTCCGAAAAAAAGTCGCTCATTATACGAATTCGATTTTCGGGTATTGGTGTATTAAATGTATGCCAGAGATAATTCGTCAAACATAGATCGTTGGATTTAACTAAATTGTTATATTAATGCCAAAAATCAGTATTTCACGGCCATTATTCGCCAATCCCATGCAAATTATTCATGGCCTTATCCAAAGTCGACAATTTTATACGGTAGAGGGGGAGGGGTAATACTTTTATTAAAAATCATGGGAAAAACTTTTGCAGATACCACAAAACCTGGTTTCAAATTGTATAAGCATTTGTAAAGAATGTTTTGATTAGAATCTTTAATCTTATGTTTCCTTGATATGAAGTTAATGATTAAAATATTCCAAATAAATATATTTGCCAAATTTTTTTTAGTATTATTTATTAAAGTAAATAAGCTGTATTTCATTTTCTGATTTTAACAACTAATAAAAACTTTTTTGTTCCACTCGCTATATTTAATCTTATAGATTTGAGTTGTTTGGTTACTTTAACATTCCTATTTAAAGCAGCAACAAAACAAGGACAACATTGTGGCGGACTTCATAGATATAACCCTAGAATGCATGACTTTCCATTTTTTTTACGAGAAAAATACATGTGTTCTGAATAGCTGCGTATAATTTAGGAAAATTATTTAAAAAATGCTAGTTCATTTTTCCTGGTGAAATTTTAACAAAATAATTGAAATGTGCCAATTGGCTACATTGTGAATTAAACAATATTCCTGGGACATTAATCACGTTATGACAATTCTGCAATAAAAATAAAAGTCCCTTTTTAACAATATATTTTTTACAATGGAAATAAAATATTTTGATAGTATTTTTAATGGTAGAATTATTCATACAACAGACATCTTGACATTTTTCTAACTTTCCAGTTTAAATCTAATTCAAGTACCACTATTATAATCTATCGGCCTTTTCTACACATTCTTTTTTTTTTCAAAAAGCACGCAAAAAAGGATTTCCTATCACTCATTTTTGCCATTTGGAACAGTCAGGTAAAGCTTATAAATGGAAATAAAACTGTGTAGCCAAATGGCTTCATGGTGCAATGAAGGATAAAAAATTGACCAGATGATTAATTCGCATTTTCGCATTAAAATATATAAGCTTCTGTTAACATTAAATACTTCAAATCTCATTAACTTTAAGCTATATTTTTATGAGGAAATTTGAGAAATATTTCATTCCTTCAAATTAACAAAATTAGTGTATATCCTCATATAAGGTGCACATAATATAAACTTCCGTCTTCCGAGGTTCTTAGACTGAAGGGAATTATTTTTATTTCAGTTAATATACGATCTAAATTTTACGATCAGTTCCTGACAGATCTATTCATTGTTCAGAAGTAAATAAGATTTTAAATAAAATTACCAGTAAGAAAATTTGTAGTTCACTTAGGAAAGAACTTTTCATGATGTGGGATAAACCGAGACAGGCGGACTAGGTTTGATAACAAAATTGGAAACATTAGTCTCTGAAGCGTATCTAAATACTTATAGAAAATTTCTTCGAAGTTCTTATCAATGATATCAAGTTATTTAAAAGGTATTTTGAATTTCTGTTCTTCATCAGATATTGTTTTCTATCACGAAAAGATAGTTATTAAAAATACTTTTTCTAAACAAAATGAATGAATATTCATAAATCTTGAAATTCAGCATCACAAAATAATTACAAATAATATAATATATAGATTTAGTTTTTAAAATCTTATTTTATTCATCTTACGTGTTTGGATTTTTTTACAGCTTCTCTGAGAGCTGCAATTTGTCCTTCATCAGATCGCGGTAAGTATGTAAAATTATATCGTCAGTTTTCAAATCTCCTGATGGAATCTAAAATAATACAAGTTAATAGATAATTGTTTTATATATATGTTACTGTGAAAGACTGAATTGGAGAATGTCTACTTTTATCGGTGAACGTCAACCGATACCAAATATGTCGGTGAAAGACCGAATATTTGATTATAATCTTGTACATCAGGACCATCATCAAGTACAGTACACTCCCGAGTTTCCGGCTAAATGTGGCGGAAAGGTTGGCCGGATAACAAAAAAGCTGAATAGGTTAGATTTCTATGAACTCATTTCTTTGTCCACCGATACAAGAAGACAATGCTTTTATACCAAAGCAAGCTGTTACAATACGCATTTTCTCACTTCTTATTGAGTACTAAGCCCTCCATTTATCTCAAGCCACATAGAATGTGAATATATTTTCTTACTTTTATTCCACTTCCACTGGCTTGTGTAGCATGCCACTTTTTAATTTCTGCTTGATGTTTTACCGATCCCCCGTTGTACTTTCCCGAACTCCTAATTCCGAAGTTATATTATTTTGCTGTTACATCAGAGTCTAGTCGCTATATAGAGAACGTAATTTCTCCTCCATAGTCACCACAACTTTATTTCGTTTATAACCCATTTCGAAATCTTCACTGTGGTACACTTGAAAAACCTTTAAGCATACCCCAAGAACGATTTACGAATACTGTACATACTGTGCAGTTATAATCATGGACAGTTATAACGATTGAAGTCCATTACACACTGGTGAAACAATGAACAACGAGCAGAATGCTGCTCTTTTCCTGTCATACCTTTTATTTTGCACACGGCAGTAGTAGTAGGATTGTAGCAGACGCCCGCTTTCAGTGCCATGGCAATATTACCAATGCAAAGCCTTGCCTTCTTTATTTAATTACGGTAAAAGAAAACAAGTCCTGATAGTATGGAAGTGGGATAGTCAACAGCCGAATTCCCGGGAGTGTACTGTAAGTCGATAAGCACAGATATACATCAGTGGAGGTCGGAAATAGACCACAAAGACAACCATAAATAAAGAAATATGCTGTTAAAACTCCTTCAGTCGGGAACTTCTCAACGTTTTAGATTTGTTCTTCCTTCAAAAGGAGCAAAAAATTTGCATTCACAAGAATCTGATGCCGATGCTTATAAGAGCTCTTCCTCTGCATCAGGAGAAGAGATATAATTGAATATAATATGTCTGGGGATTTGGAAGGCTCGCCCCTTTCCCATACTCTAAAAAACTCCAAGAAGTCAAAAGGAAATGTATCATTCCTACAAAATACAAAAATATGTAGGATTTTTGCTTCTTTTTTTTTCATCAGGATTTGTTCTCCTTGTTGTTTGGCTATAAACCTGAACTGAAGACATGCATATCGAAAATTCGAATTTGCTTGATTACTATTTGCTACTTCAGTATTTTATCGATACTCCATGAAAGTATGTTTCATTTATTATTTTTTCTCACTTGATATTTTAGACATTTTTTTGTATTTAATATCTTACAATTTGCTATTATCTTCTCTAATAGTTGTTTTTAATTGGCTTTGAAAAACTATACATTGATTTTTTTAGAATTCAATATGAGAACGAGCAAAGTGCTTTTAGATTTTATTCCCCTTTTAACAGTATTTCACCATACGTTTTAGCACCTTGCTCTTGTATCTACCATATGTTTGGCGCAGTATAGCCAAACATGGCTCTTGCGCCAGTAAAGCCCAACCAATGAACTCAGCAAGAGAGACTAAAAAAATGGGTCACCCTTGTGACATTTCATCACACCTAAAATACGAAAAAGAAAATACAAATCTCCGACATACTCAACATTCACCATTAGTAAATGTCAGCATTTGCTTGGTTTAATGAGAAATAAGGATGTTTAGTAAATTGCGGACGTACACTAAGCGATTATGTGATTGTTGACATTCACCTGTGAAAGTCGACATTCACTAGATTTCAGTCTTTTACAATAACATATGCATATAAAGCAGAATGTGATTTTTATACTATATGTGTCCATGTCTTTTAGAGAGCCTACTACAACCTGGACACGATTACAGTTACAGATTTCTAGGGGAAGCTGCTGTTCACACACCGGGTAGCGAGAGGGATCGGATTTCTTTGCAATGTGACATCACCATTTCTCACGTGGATGCTTGTCAATTTGGTCTACAAATTGAGAGCTGTTTTTTAAGAAAGAATTCTCACGCTGAAGATGAGACCCTAGACAGTCTCTCAAAGTGATTACAATTTTTTTTTCTTAGATTGTCTTTATTCCCTCCGAATGTTTCAGTCATGTAAGAAAATAAGAAAACTATGTAATGGAAATGCAGAAATATTTATTTTAACGTGAAATGGAAGCGAAATATCCTTTTTATAGAAATAATTTTTAAATTAACTGGGATTCTTTTTACAATTTCTTATGCTTCCATTTCCTAAAAATTTCTCAGTAAATTATCATTTAATTTGAATTATCCCCGGCTTAATACAAAGTGTTAAAAAGGATTTTTTCGATATTCTATGAATTTTATACGTTTTTAAAATGTTACGCATACTTTTAATCCATTGCACTCCGATAGGTTCTCTCGGGTACCATTCCTTCCTTTCTTTCTCAGATTATCGGGGAATATTGAAAATTCCTTTATATGAATAGGCTGTTTAGAGCTCCAAAGAAAGGCTCAGAGCAAAGCCAATTGATGATTTTCTGTCACAGAAATCTGCAATTCAATCAAAATTGACATGAATCTGGAACATATAATTAAACGAAATTATGACCATTTTCAACAAATTTAAAAAGCTGTGATGAGTTACCGGCATTTTCGCTAAGATTTCTTTATCAAATGAATTAGTAATAAGAAGAAGGAGAAATCAGTTATCAAAACATTCAGCGAGCGTGAGTTATTTCATATAGATTAAAGATGCCAAACTCAGAAGTTAATATAAATCAAATAAACCAGCTTTTATAGTAAAAAGTTTCAATGTTTATAATAACATATGTTTATCTCGAAAACACAATATAAACTAAAGAACAAAGACAACGGCAGAGCTAATATCTTCTTCCTAATACTTGGCAACCCTTCTCTGATACAATTTTTCCAACTTCAAAGCAGATCCGCTTCATTGTGATTAATTTCGAAATTATCAGTAAATTTGGATCTGATGGAAGATTCATTTCCTTCTATAAGTGAAACTAGTTTCTCCCACGTGCAGATACCTCTAAGCTTTAAAATAATTTCATACACAGTCTGTCAAAAAAGTATTTGGACACCCTACAAGTTCTCAGATTTTTATTTTAATATTTAACTTAAATATACGAAACCAAAACAAAGAAATAAATATTATTTTCATATATACAAATCATAATAATTCTAACAAAACTCTCATATTAATGCAATTAGGGTTATAATTGAAAATAAAAGAAATCAAATAAAAAAGCGTGCTCAAAAAAGTATTGGAACACTAAAGAAATAAAGAAAAACAATGCAAACTTAAAAGTAAATATCTTCATATACCGCCTTTGCTTTTTATGACATCTCATAGTCTTTCTGGCATGGACCAATTTTTTGCAAAATGATCCATCGATTTTGGCCTCGACTTCGACCAAAAGTTTTCTTGACTCCTGCTTATTAGAAATTTTATGTTCATATAGTTTTTGCTGCAAATATTCCTATGCATGCTCAATGTGACTGAAGTCTAGACTTTGTTCAAAAGTCTTAATAACACTAGGACAGTGATAGAGGATCCATTACTTGCAAATATCAGTGCTGGGTCCTCTATGATTCGCGCCATTATCTTGATACAATTCAAAATGTCTTGAGATTCCTATCTTGCTAGCCCTTTGCTTTAAATTTCGCTTGAGAATGTAAAGATAGACATATTTATTCATTATACAACCAATAAAATGCTAGTTCCCGACACCAGTGCTTTCCATACAACCCCACACTATTTCATTCTCACCTCCCTATTTGACAGCAGGTCGTAAATTTGTGACATGCATAGCTGTATTTGGTTTCCGCCAAATGTTTTGCTTGCTTCTAAACCGAAAATGTTCTATATGCTTTCATCAACAAAAATTTTATTTTCCCAAAACTCTTTTAGTTGCTTTGCAAACATTTCAGCAAATGCCAGCCTAGCTTGTTGATTTGCTTTGATGATGTAGGACTTTCTTTAAGGTGTTTTCTTAAAACACTTCTGCTAGTTTCAGGATTTACAGATATTCCATTATTCTTTTACATTACAGAGTCAATTTTGCTGTTCAGTTTGTGAATTAAAGTGAACTTATTTCACAATCCAACTCTTTTCACGTTCATTAAATGTCTTTGCACGTCCTGATCTTTGCTTGTTTTGGAACATTTGCTTTCTTGAACCTGTGAATAATGTTAAAAGAGGTATACTTACTCAATTTCAAGATATGTCCTATACAGCGAACTGATTTTCCATTTTTCTAATGACTTATTACAAGATTTCACACATCAACCGATATATCTTTGTTTCTCACCCTTTCATCTATAACTAGTCTTATGAAAATTTTATGTGTAATATTATAGTCTAAAAAAGGGATAGTATATCCAATTCTATTGATGTACTATATATTTGTTGAATTTCTCATTTCAAAAGTGTCCCAATCCTTTTCTGACTCCTATTTGCCTTAGAATTATCTTTAAAAATTATAGATCAAATTATAATGCTGAAATACCAATAAAATGTTGGAATATTTCTTGATTCATTTTGTTTTTATTTTAATGTGGTAAATAGTTTTTTGAGTGACTGTACTAGTTCCGAGTGTTTTCAAACTTGGCTGATAAGTATTTCTAAAATTCAGACACACCAACTTTGCTGAATTCTTCATAAAACTGAAACAGCAGTGGATACCAATGGATTCTATTTTTAAAAAATGGTGATGCTCTGGTTCTATAGCCATGCTAAAAATAAGATACAAGCCTTATTTCAAATTCCATTCTTAAGTTTAACTTTTCTTTCCACGCTACAGTTTCCATTTAATGATCTACGAATATATTTAACTTCCTCATTAAGATTCCCATCCTATTTAGGACATTTATTAGTATTTCAATCTTTATAACAACATAAAAGGGAACCATTAAAAAAAAGAGTTCATTATTAAAAGATTTCCAAATGATTTTTGCGTTATTAATTACTTAATACTCTCACTTAATGGCATATTTAAGAATGAAAAATTCAATAATTCGATGCACGTGTCGGACATGTCATTGTAAGAGAGGGTTTAACTTGTTTGATTTATGTTACTTATGCAAGAAAGTTCATGAAATCTACCTTTTAAGACTTCTTTATCCTGATTTTAATTTGAATATTTTAGCCACAGGTTTTTATAACGATCTGATCTTTTTCTCGCAGTCGTAAATCTGAAGCGGACAATTTTTTATCTATGTCAACAATAACAGACATAAACGAATAAGGAATCATAAGGAATCTTTATTTTGGTGTTTAAAAACCGCCATATTTTTTTTTATTCAAGCCCCAAATTTCTTGAAGAACATAGAAAAATGAAATATTGTTAAATATTATTACGTTTGCTTGAAACCAAAAATATCATTACACATTATGATTATTGGGATACAAAAATATTCGTTATAGATTGAATTAGACTTTCTTGGAATAGACGCTAATAATCAGAAAGTTGTAAACAAAACTCGCCAAGTATATTACTGAAGTAAAGAATAAGTACATTTTCATATAAAAGTCATTAAAATCATAAGTACATTTTCATACATAAATAAGTAATATAAAACAATTTTTGAATTCATGCTTTCAAAAAACAAAATCTAAAGAAATTTTTAAACGGTTTCTTGAGATTGTATTCTAATTGATATAAACAAATTCTAATTGATATATACAAAAAAAATTTAAGTTTAGTTTTTTAAAAACTGAGTTTAATAATAATTAATTTTTAAAGAGCTCAATTCTCCTAATTATATTTAGATTGATATTATTTTCTAATAAATGACACTTTTTTGATTGAAAAAATAATCCAATATTAATTGTTTTGGTGCATATATGTCGTATGGGGCAGATTTTCATAATTATTCTGTGATACAGTGTCTTCTAAAAACGAATATCTCAGTAATGATTGACTTCAGCGCACAATAAAAGTCATTAAGTGCACGGTTATAACTACAAAATATTCAAAAGTTGTAATAAATATAAATATCATTAAAAACTAAAAATAATTAATGTAAGTATAATTAATGTAATATATTGAATAAAAAGTTTAAAATTTACAGCACAGGTAACAGCTAAAAGTAGTTTGGTAGAAAATGTAAAACCTAATTTCTAGAAAGATTTAAACAATGTATTTAATATTTCATTTGGATAAATTAGAAATGTTTTTTGTTACTTTTGTATTAGACTTTTTTTTGTGTGTTTAAATCGTAATATCATCAGTGTACTGTTTTATTTAAGGAGAATACATCAGTTTTTTTATTAATTGATTCGATAATTTATTTAGATATCCAATACTGTTCTCTCTTGTCAATGGCGAAATTACGGATATTTACAAGAACGAGGAGGAATCACTGGACGCACTTAATATCAAGAGAGGAATTCTTTCAGCGTTCATTTTCAAAATCTCCTATACTCATCACGCTTCTCAAACGGTAGGTATCTTTTTTTAATGAGCGCCTCACTCAATATTCATGTGAAAATTGGAGAAAAACGGAGTAGATGCAAATTTAATAACCCCACTGAAAACATTGGCTGAGGGAACACATGTAATGGTGAGATTTCTTATCTGAGAATTTAACAATTGATTTCAAGATACCATGAGATTCATAATTAGTCGCCTTAAGCGACCAGTTGGTTCGCCAGGAAAGTGATTATATTTAATTTAAATTAAATTATTTAGTCATAACTTTATGTCTATGAATCCATCAAATTGTCAGATATTGACATTGTATTTTAATGATCTTTCATATGTTTTGTTCATTTTTCGCATAAACGTTCCTTCGTAAGCATGCATATATATATATATATATATATATATATATATATATATAAAGTGCAGACATTTTAATTTATGTATTTTGTTAATCTAAAAAGCATTTCTTTCACCATTTACTTTTGTTTTTTCGTATGCTTCGAATATTTGTCGTATAATGAAACGTAATCATGCAGCAAAAGACTTTTATAATAAAGAGTTAAATTGATTTTTAAAAATTGAGCAAAAACAATGTTATTTCAATGTGCAATACTGAAATGCAAAATCGACGGAAAGTCATTTGGATATTTGTATCGAATATTTTCGGTAAAATTGCAGAATATTTTTCAATTAGATTCTAAGAAAGGAAAATACTTAATACTGTATTGAGAATAACTTTTTTAGCACTCGAAGATGGGCGTTCCTTTTATTCATTCGAGAACCTGCAGGGGGGGGGGAGGGACTTCGTATGCTCGGATAACATTTTTTTAACAAAACAAAAAAGAAGTTACATTTAGATTACAAGAAACGTTACTTATATGAAAGTACATTATATAAAATACAGAAGAATAACTTTCACATAAATGCCATAATTAATATTCACATTTTAAAAAAATTTAAAGCAGTGGTTACTGAAAATAATTTTAAGAAACATTGCATTTTGAAAACTGAAAAAAAAATTCAATACTTAAATTGAATTTATTATTTATTTACATGTAAAAATATTACTAAACTCTAAATAAAAATAATTTGCGACTTTTTTTCTAAGTAATCCTATACTGAAAAGCGAGTACGCACATCGAGCATAAGAGTTCTAGACATGTGCTTTTTGAAATAATGAAAATACCCAAAATGC
Organism: Argiope aurantia; assembly: GCA_026543865.1. Taxonomy (NCBI): domain Eukaryota; kingdom Metazoa; phylum Arthropoda; class Arachnida; order Araneae; family Araneidae; genus Argiope; species Argiope aurantia. The sequence goes on along the minus strand of JAPMOR010124106.1, from coordinate 58,952 downwards.
TTTTGGGCAGCTTTCAAATGATTTTGAATGCAACTAAAATGAAGTTTTTGGCTGCATTTTGGAGTTTTTCTACTGAAAAATCGAAGCTCTGTAATATATTTTTTAATTGCTCGAGTCTTGGAGGCCCAATGAGCGTCCTCTCGGATTGCCATCTCTAAGATATATCAAGTTGATCTCAGGTTGCTTTTGAGTGGAAATATAGAACGATGGATCTCTTGTTACTGTCATTCATAGAAGCTTTATAACTAGAATTATTTACAAAAATGCTTGATTACCTCAGTAGAAGGTTTTACTTGAGTAAAAATAACTTCCAGGAAAACATGTTATTTTTTATCATTATTTATGGTAAATTCATAGTTAAAATCATTCCCACAAATATTTAATTTAAGCGATGAAAATGTATTGTTCGTGGTTGAAATTTTTTTTATAGAATCACTAACTATTTATCGTCATTCATTTGAATTTTATGGTTAAATTCCTGCACACAAATAATTAAGGTGTTTTAAAAGTTGCTGCACCAGAGTGAAAGTAATTTACAAAATTGTGAAATACTGATTATAGTTTTTATATAGTTACTGATTACAGCTCAGAAACATTCATAAAAAGTATTCACTATCAATAATCGGATTTTCATAATTAGAATAATTAAGAGAGTATTTAAATAAAGAAATCATTTTGTGTTCGAACAAGCGTTTCAAGGCAGGGCCTTGTAATATTTAAAACAATCTTTGTTTAAAAAAATGAATGTGAAATTAAATATCCAAAATTAAAGACTAAAAAACTTGACTGATGAGTGCAGCTCAAAGAAACTTTCATTTTAAATTTAGAACAGAAAAATAATTCAAAATTTATTCAAGGTAAGTACATTTTTTAATAAATCACCAGAAATTAACATTAAATTTCAATCTGAAATTCCGTATCTGCACTTTTATTATTCACAGTTTTGTATTAATCACAGTTTTGAATAACACCATTTTGTGTTATTCAAAACAGGGAGAGTGCAATCGAATTTATAACACTGAAATAGAGAGTAATTTATCCTACCGACAGGCAAAATAACAAATAACAAAAGAAAAATCTTATCATGAAATCCAAAATCTAAAATTCTAATCGTATCGAACAACATTTCATACAAACAGAGATAAGAAGAAAAAGGCCACAATGACTTATCTTGAAGCCAAATTACTAAAGTTGTGAAAAGTAGCAAAGAACCCCGATTACGCAGAAACGAGGTCTCCAAATCTCAATAATATGATTGATATCTTTCGAATACACATTACGCTGATAAGAGAAATCAACTTTTGAGATAAGAAGTTGTAAAGAACTAATAGGGAAAGAGTTTAAACATGAATTTGGATTTATGAGAAAGTGTATCTGTAATCACAATTTCATTTTCTAATTTATGGTCCGAAATGTATCACTTATTTATTTAAAATGATAAATAAAAATTTAAAAAAAAATACCTTTATTAATGTTTTAGAACGAGATTTTTTTTTTTAATTTTTACAAATTCCTAATTTTTATGCCTTGATTTATAATTCAGAATTATGAATATTATGCGATTTTTTTCACTTTTATCACGTCTATTACTAGATGACAGAGTATGTTGCGGTGGTAATTTAATTAAATTATTTGAGTAACTGATAATTGGGTTCTCAAAGCTCTAAATTAGTTTCTTTTCATTAAAAATAAACAAATGAATAAATTTCAAATCTTTATAACACCATGAGTGAAAAATCGGCTGAGAAATTCTTTTTTATATATATAATTACGAAAGAAGTTTAAGTTTGTAAAAATAGAATAATAGGGTTTAATTGAAGCTTTTAATATATTGTTAGAATTAAAAAATAAAAGACCTATGAAATTTTATAGGCACTCTAATTAAGAATAATGAATATTCTATTTAAGATATCAAGCTATTAGTTTATTTTTAACATAAAATAACCATTGAAAAATTTGGCTGGCTTATTGCTCTCTAATATATGAAATAAAAAGAGAAAATGTTGCAAGAATAAAAAAAATAGACAAACATCAAATTTTAAACCCAATTGGTTAACAGGAAGGGACCAGGATAGTATATATTATTTTTTCCCATTTATCACGAAGCTAAAAGCAAAACTCTCAGTATTTGGTGAGTATATAAAAAAACCGAAGCATGAATGCATTGATTTATTAATTTCTTTATAAATTGATTTATAAATTACTTAATTAATTTAGATCTTTGAAATTAAACAACTTTTTAAACACTTGCCATTAAAATATTTCTTTCATGAAAAAGAGTAAGCAAAGAAGTTGAATGAATAGCACTTTCAAAAGCTTTATTGTACCTAGAAAAACAGTTCTTGCATTGCTTTCGGTTTCTTGTAATCCAAGTCTTTCATATTAACTTTAAGATAAAAACCACATGGATTTATATCTGTTAAATAAAACGACTAATTCAGTAATCTTGAGTAAAAGTTCTAAATTGTTTCGTCATATTTTTTTTACAATTACCTGTATGCCATTTAGATGTTAATTGCTTTTTGAGCTATGAAGATTATTTTCGTAGAAGTAATTTAGTTTTCATTACTTAAATGACAATTTTTAGTATTAGAAATGATATTCGATTGAAATGATGGCTTGGGAGGTTATTTTAAAAGAACCAATAGTTGATAAATAATTTCCTGTGATAGCTTCTTTCACTGCACGCTTTCGTAGCGACATTTAGTGAGGCTCTGAGAAGTAATTTCAATACAAAGTCGCAGGTTAATTAAATCTTATTTTTCGTATTTCCTGTATTTTAAATGAATGATAGGTTAACTTCCATCTTTATATTGATAAACCGATAATTCATTGCGCCTTCTGTCATTATTTTCTGCAGATCATCACCGATATCCACGGCACTTGTCCCTTGGCAACAATTCCTCTGGAGGCAATCAAAGGATCCATTAAGACAACGAAAAACTTGAGAATGTGTAATAGGACGGGTAAAGAAGAGCAATTCATGTTTTTCTCAAACAAGGTAAGAAAATTGATTCATTTAAACGAGCATTCATCACCGAAAGATGAATGTTCAAGAGGATGGTTTATGCGAACCTACAAGGTCACAACCTACACGAATCCCCAAAGTCAAATGTCCAGCTAATGAATGTGAGATTATAAAGTGAGAATTAGTGAAGTGAGATTATAGACAAACATTTGTGGTATAATTGGGCTAAAACCAGAACCCGATCTCCACTCAAACATTTGTACCTTTCTCATGAATTGTCAGGCAAGATATTTCTGGAAATTTGTTTAATAAAAATATGGATAGTAAGAAGTAAATAAGTACCATAAAAAAGAACAAATCAAAAGCAGCTTCCGGATTATGACCATCACAGTCTTGTTTCCATTTAGATGAGAAATAGAAGCATGCACAAACGCAAATTGGAAACGGTAGAGGAAAGCCGGGGAAAACTTCCCACTAAAATGAACAGTGAAAAAAGAAATGAATCTGCTTAAATAAGGAACCGAAAAATGGTTCTGACTGTTAATGGAGTACATGCCTGGTTAGAGACTACCTCCAGCACTGAGACTAATAAATGCAATGCATTAGTAAGGTAGTATGACTTACTTGGATGGAGAGCCAGGGAATGAATTTCAAAGATTGCCCAATTGGCTTCAGAAGGAGAATAGAGGTGTAAATCTGGGGAGAGACAATAAGAGGGCTGCATTTTCAGGAATGAAGAAGGGAGCGAGTGAGGGAGTATCTTTCCGAAATTGTTTCGAAGTTGATTTGAGTTTTCTGTTGTTGAAGTACAACCAATGTGATTGCGCCTAGGCGGAGAAGGGTGGGTGGATGTGGGAATTAGTCCATGAAAGCGTAGATCAAGATAGGTTTCTTCTCTTCTTCACTTTTAGTTTTTTTCAGTATTTCATTTGTCTAAACTGAAGAATAGTGGAGTTCGGAATATTTATATATCTTACTTAAAGATAATCGCCCAACTTCTCTAAAACTGTCACCACATATCTATAGTTTTTACTGACAACATTGAAATAATTTTTCGAAAATAAAGTTTGAAAATTTAAAGATAAAAACAGGCGTAATTTGATGATCAATTTGATAAATACATGTAACATGATGTCATTTAATAAAATAGATGTCCTCGAAGTGATAAAATTTTTATCACTTCGATTTATTTTCGTTAGAAAATAGAGTTCTTTCTATTAATCGCAAATGGAGGTTTCAGAGATCTTATTTTCATGTATATAAAATGTGTCATGGTAATACACAAAATAACAAAGCTCAGCAAAAAGTAATGCACCATCCACTGTATCTCAGTTACGATAAACAATGGAGAAATGAAATTTAATTGATAGAAGTGATCTTGATTCCCCGGGACTATCATTCAGTGCATCCATTAACTTCACTGATATTTGATTTCATAACAAGAAATGCATGTTCAAAAAAGCTTGGTTTTTTAATACCACGTGCATACTTTGAGCACTCGCTGTCTTTTTGAAAATGTTTTCCTCGCATATAAGCTTCAAATCATTCTGATAAATAGAAATTTATTAACTCTTGAAGTACTGTATTGAAGCACTGATGCCCATTCATAGCTGGACAAACTTTTGAGCTGCCAGGTAGGAAGGATGCAGCCTTGTGTTGTCTAGGCTCAACTTCGTTTCCTCTGCTTCTAACTCTGACCTTGTTCGCAAAATACCTTGCATTTGTCTAAGGATGAGAAGAATTACTATGGACATTGGGGTGTATCGATCTTCCTACTATTATAATTGTTTGCAGTTTTGCATTGAACAATGCCGTTACTAATTCAAGTTATCTTACCTGAAGATCAAAACGAAAACATTTCTTATCAAACCTCAAGTTGAAGAATTAATAGCATTGATTTCTCATTACTTGAAACATATTTATCAGTTAAATTTTGAAATAATTTAAGGCTTAACAGCATCACTTCGATTATGGTTCAAGACGTTTTAATGTCAAGAAATAAGTCATCGTCATACTGGATCAGTTAATGCTTATCCTAATGAAAACGATGTTTAGCTCTACCGGTTTCTTGACTTTGTAGAGACAAATCAAAGGTAACAGAAACAAACAAAAAGTTTCTAAATAACTTTTTGGATAAGATTCAGCAATTTATTGAACTGCAGTTCTTGCATTCGTTGAAGCTGCTGCCAACTTTCACGTGGAATGAAGTGAAAACATCACAATTAATTAAGTCTTGGATTATTTTCTGTAAGCGATGGAATCGAAAGAAGCAAGAACTTTTCAGTATTTGACCCAAAGATAGCCCTTTTTTGAATGAACTAATGGATAAGCCAAAATACATGAAACAATTGCTATAAATATACTTCTTCAATATTATTTTTGAAAAAGGTGTTTTTTTAACTAAGTATTACCTACACGACTTTTTTTTTTATCCAGCAGAAAGGCGTAGATTCAACCATTGACTGTGACTACGATATCGACCTGGACGAGAGACGATTGAATCAAGTTAACTGCACAGAGAAATACTCCGGCGGCACCATTCAGTCAAATATTTAGTAAGTTAGTTTAAGCAAATTCTTTCAAATTTGCATAAAAATAAATCTAGAAAATTGCAGATACCTTTGATGAATAATTCTGGAAATGTCGGTAAACTTTACGAATATCTTAATGTAAAAAAATGTTTTCATTTCTTCAAGATTTTATGAAAGAGTAAAGACTTCTGTAATAATATACTTTAAAATAATATTTAGCAAAATTTTCTTTGGAATACTTTTAATGAAATCCCGAGGCAGTATTTTAAATTTCACCTGCTTAAAAATAACCAAAAATGGTTTAAGTCTCATACGGATGTAACATTTCTCACAATGATACTTCTTGGAGCATTCGATTCCCCAAAGAACAATTATACAAGAAAAAGCCCCAAAAATAGGATCAAGATTCTCATTTTTAGAAGATAGAAGACTTATTAAAATTAATCCTAAAACATTATTTCAGTCATAATGAGTTCACACTTGTCTAAAGAATTTTTTTTTATTTCAATATTTCTAAAGTAAAGAAGGAAAAAAAAACAGTTTGTGTTTGCTTGAATCTTTAGATTTTATTCATATGTATTTTCTTTAATTTTCTTTTTAACTGAAAAAGTAATTCTTAATTAATTCGCCTGTAATGGTAAATTGCCAGCATAATAAAAGTAATCATTAAGAGAAGTGACCACAGTACAAGGGTAACCAGTTGAAGAACTTAACTGCATTAAATATAATCCTTAAAAACGTTAATGTAAAAGAGTTAGTAGCGGAATAAATGCCACTAGAAATAAAAGTAAATTATTCAATTTAATATCAAAAAATCAAAATCTACAAGTACACTATCTTGGGTAAAAAGGGCTTCTGTCCCTTAATAAATAAACTATTTTTATATTTTAAGAGAGGTTTAAAATACTGACTTAAAGAATATTCTATTACCCACAGATTTTTAAAGAATTCAAAATCTTGAAGATCTTCACATTTATTTGAGATTTATTATTTACCATATAAATTTTGGTATTTGACATTTGTGTATTAATAAAAGGTTAATTACTGCAATGGATGGACGATAAATAAAAAACTTGGAACTAGTATAAAACACTGAACAGTTCGCATTTTTACGGAGAATTTTTAAAAATTAAAGATATTCATAAGAAATTTCCCAGATTTCTTATTTCGTATTTTATGAGGCAGTAAATACTTTAACCGGGGATTCTCTATTATAAAAATAATCAGTATCTTCACTACTAAGATTCCAACAATCACCGAGTGTATCAAGATTCTCTGCTTTATTTATCGTCCATCCATTGCAGTAATAATCAAATGAAAACACTCCCAAGGTACGTTACTTGCAGATCCCGTATTTTAACTGAAAAAAATGGGCCGTTACAGCCTGGTTGGTAGGGAGTTGGATTCGCATCCCTTCGGTTGCGAGTTCAACCCCCTCCGACCGAAGACTCTCCGAGTGTCTATCGTGGTCACAATGTCTCCATGTCGAGAGTAATACCACTGGGGGGACTGTTTCATAGGATCTTTCTTTGATTCAGGTCTAAATTACGATCTGTGAATGAATGAAATGCACGAATGAAGTCCAACCCGTAAAAAGAGTCGTCACGTGTGAGTAGCTAAGTCGTACTCTTGGCCGTAGTTGGCGCTATTGAAAAAACAATAGACGCTCATTCGGCTTAAATCGCCGACAGATAACGGTCGACGGGCTTGTAAAGTGCCATAAGTCACAACAACGCAAGTGAAAAAAAATTCAAATAAACACTAAAAAACAATTTTTCGATGATGAGGATGAACATTCTACTTTGTAACTTCTTAGCATCTTTAATTAGGTTTTAATATTTAAGATTCCGTTTATTTCCTAAAAAATATGTCACACTATTTTATAAATCAACCTTAGCTGTGTTTTCTAAATTGTTCAACGTATCTTCAAAATTTTTGTTCTTCATAAGATGTCTAATTTAAGGGACGATAAAAATGCCTTCCTTAATTTTTAAGTAGTTTAGCAATGGAAACTATTTTTTTTTTTTTTTTGCAAATATTGAAATTCCTGCTCTTCTTTACTCGTCGCTTTAACAAAAATTTTATCCAGATTTATATATAAAAATGGGAGAATAAATTTCTTTTTATGTATTAGAGAGACGTTGCAAATATTATTTTTCACTTAAATTTCTAAATATTTTTCATTTCATTGATATTTTAAAACAAACAAAATTGTCTCAGTCTTCTACAATTGAAACTTGTTGAGTGATGATGCTTTGAATATAAAGGTTTCGTCTATTTTAATGGTTTCTCTGGAGAATATTCAATCCCCCTGTAACTCTTGCCCAAAATAATAGCCAAATGGCATAAAAGGAAATTAAAAACGTCATAATTCGGTCTGTTTTATTAGTGGAAGGAAACTTATTTATTTTAAATGTTAATGTTTCTAACATATTTTATTAAATGTGTTTAATAGGATCATAGGACTATATAAAAATTTAGACTTCCTGATTTTTTTCAGTAGTACATTTATGCGAAACAAAATAAAATATGATTATTCACGATAAGGCATTTTCCCATATGCTTATTTCTAATACAAAAAGCATATAGAATTATGTTCCCTATAGTTAACGTGTAACTATGAAGAGTAGATACTCTATATGATACTAATAATAGAGAAGAATGTGTGCGAGTAGATGTATGTTGGCAGTCTACATTTCCAGATCATTTGTCCTATATTTGGCACATTATGTACTTTAAAATGTTAGAAAATGCTTTTCGAAGCAGTTATCTAAAATTTTAAATAGAATTTTAAATAAAGACTAAGCTGAATGTTGGGGATTTTCGACAACTTCCGGAAATATCACTGTTTAAAATTAATTTTGACACTGCTTTAGCATTTAACAAATCGTTATTTTAATGATATCAATTTAATAATCGTGAGCATTTTCCCTGAATTTTGGCAATTTTTAAAAAATTATTTTTTTCTAATTTCCAACAAAAGATCACATTGTTACCTTAAAATTCAAACCATTTTTATCATGTGATTTTTTCCATTTTTGAAAGCTAACAAAGAAGGATTCCATTTAATACCTATATATCCAAACAAATAAAAAAATCGAAGTTATAATATCATAAAATTTAAAAAAAGAGATTAATCCGATATTTGTTTTAAACAGCGCCATGATGTTATGGGGCTGTCTACATCAGAAAGGTTTATGTACACAATACATACAATAAGTAAGAGAGTTAAAACAACACAGCTTTAATACCAAGCAATTCGGTAGAATCACGGACATGAAATTATATCTGAACGATTTATCTGAAAACAAATACAACCAATATTTCCGGTGAACCAGCTGGTAACCTGAAGCAACTAATTATAAATATTACAAAATGCAACAATCTGAGCAGAAGTCAGTTGTATACGTTGCGTGAGGATCGTTGACTTCGATAGATAGTGACTTGCTCTTCCTTAATTTCCCTTATTCAGCTTTCTCAAGATGTCGGATTGTGGAGAATTCAGACTATAGCAGTGCAGCTTAAAAAATCCATTGTGGTTTCTTAGAGGCCTATGGTGACCTGGTGTTACGGTCTCGGCTTCAGGATTGGTGGTTTCCTGGTTCGACGGACGATTCCGCCTAGGAACCGCCTTGTAAACGAGTCTGGTGCACATTAAATCCATAGGGGCCAAATGTCCTCCAGATGTTGTGAGGAGGATGTCAACTCAAATACCGTCCTCATCATCTGACCACAATTCAAAGTTATGAGACCGGTCCACGGATAACCTTAGTGTTGTTTTAAAACGGCACGTTAATATGAATAATTATATCTCTTTTTTTTTCCTTTTAATCTGAATGAGGATTTCTGCTCTAGTTATCATGTGGCATACAAGAGTTCCCGTCAGCAGAAGGTGAAGACTGATTATCCTTCCACCACCCGAAGAGCAGGCATCCAGTTCGAGCGACAGTCGCACTCAAATCCTGAAGATTTCGAGCGGGTGGCGCGGCAGATGCTGTCTCAACTTGCGGAGCACACCTCAGATGGAATCAACTTATCTACCATTTCCGAGTTTAGAAGTCTCGTAACTTGGTTGAAATCGGTCAGCAATCTGACTACGCTATTGACAGAAATTCTGGAGACGAACCATTTAAGTGACGGAATTGACAATCTATTCAGGAAAGTGAGTACAATTTATATAGTTTCAACATCAGTATTTTCCAGATTTTTATTATTAAATTCTCATTTAAATTTCAATTACAGTCGGATTAATTTCCTACTGTGTTTCAGTCTTTCTAAGTTTATAATAATTTTTGAAATTTATAAAAGTAAGTATTCATGTGCATGTGCATTATCTTGGCAAATTTATCGCGCTTCTTTATCTCCACTATTAATAAAGATGAAAGTGTGTATGTTGGTTGTCCATAGGCCAGATCATTTTGACTGAGAACTACAAAATTTTACATCTTTACACCTTGGAGAGTGGAAATGTGCGCCTTGGAGGAGTGTTTTTTTTAATTAATTAAAAATTAAATGAAACTTGGATTTTTTTTTTTTTGTGCGATAACTCTTGGAAAATATTTTTTGCACAAAAATAAATTTTGCACCTTTTCAAAACTTAAAAAAAAATTGTCTTTTTAATGATACCATTTCAATAGTTGGGTAAAGATTTCCTAAATTTTGATGATATTTTTAAAAAAAATATTTTATTCCTAACTCGAAGAAATCAAGAATCATAAAATTTGTTTTTATATATTTAAATTCTGATAGTATAAATTGCAGGTCATTTTCTTATTTTATTGCCTCTCGTTCATTCTTTCAGAGTGTTTTCATTGTCCGTTATTTATTTCTAGTTTCATTGCAGTACGTGAAACGCAAACGAAAAAAGTAAACAAGCGAAATTAATATGGTTTTTTTTATTTACTTTCCTTCGATTTTTTTTTCATGGTTTTGATTCCATTAACATTCATGATGTCACGAACAATGTCGTGTGGGCTGTGCTAGAATTAATATTGAAATATTTCTTGCTATTTTTTCATATACGAAATATAAAAAAATATTCTGCTATTACAAGGAAAATAAAAACCAGCGGGAGTGGTCTTCTTAAAATTTTCTCACATATTTTCTAATAAAGGTGTTGTTCCAGAGAAAGCCTAGCATAAAATTGGCGTGCAATAGTATTAATTCTGAATATTTTTTTTTGAATTTAGCTTTTCTATTTATCGTGTGTTTATTAGTGAGCTTTTTCTTTATTATTCCCTCTAATGCGGTTAATAATATTCGAAAGTCAAATATGTATTTTAGATACGTTTTTCTCAAAAGATTTAAACACAAATTTGACACAAAACTACACTTGTAGTCACAAAATTCCATACCATATTTGATATTTATAAGTCACTGTGTTTTTGAGTTATCGTGCTTACATGCTTCTGAGAATGCAGACCGACATAAGGTGGATTTAGTTCAAACTAGATGGATTTAGTTCAAAATGCGATTGGTGTCTACAATATAAATATTGAGTTTTTCGAGTTTTATATATTTATACCTCTCTTCCTTTTGTAGTCATCGTTTTAACTTTTATTCTAACAGATTCTAACAGTTGGACACACAGACAGACTCTGAACAGAATTTTCTCAAAATTTGACAAACATATACAAATTTGGTGCAAATACCGTATACCTAATTTCAACCGTCTAGCTGAAAGTGTTTTTGAATTATATTTGTCACAGGCAGACAGATAGACGGTCATTTTCCAAAAATGATTTTTTTCGTCTCAAGGAAGTCTAAAACCTGAAGATTCGCCGAAATATCGAGTTCGAATTTTTTGAGGGTTACAATTCTTTCTCTACACTTCGTATACAAGAAAGTAAAAGTATGTTTTTATTCTATTTTTCAGAAGACTTTCATGGCATATTTGGCTAATGCTTTGGCGCAATGCAACACCGTCCCATGCATCGAAGCAATCTCTCATTTGATTAAAAGTGGGGAATTCTCTCCATCTGACTATATGTATTACTCATGGAGTAAAATACAGTCACCGGAACCACCCTTTTTGAAGCATATAAAGGTACATTAGTTTATTCTTAAAATTTTGATTATGTACATACATATGCTTGCATATATTTGAAATGTAATAACAGCTGGATAAATCTTTCAGAATATTTGTTACGATACTAATTCCAGATTATGCTGGTTAATGTTTGGGAGTTTTATTCAAAAGATGTATTTAAAGCAACAAAATTTCGATGAGGTAAGAATTTTTTCTCCATAATATTTATACAAAATTCTTCATAATCAGATGCCTTTTTGAAATTTAAATTGAACTATCAAGGTGAACATATTGAAAAATTTTTATCTTAATAAAATGTATGAATAGAAGGAAGAATTATGCACAGTTTATCTGATCCTAATCCTGAAATTGAAATAATATGTATTTTAGACCTACGAATATATTTTGTCTCTTTGGAAACTAATGCAGTCATAAATACATCTGTACTTAAATATTTATAAGTGTCGAACCTTATTTGTATCTGAGAAATCGAATGTCGAAAAAGTAGTTAGCGGTGCCAAGAGCATTTGGATAACGCTCATGTAATGTTGGCGCTATACAATACCTTCAAATATTGGTCTTTAGAAAGTTTGTAGCATCGTGTGATTAGAATTCAACTTGCGAACATCTACTGTCAAGCATTGAGCATATTAGTATTCAGTTGTAGATGTTCTGATCTTTTTACACCCAAGTCAAGAATGATCTCGAGCACTCGTAATGTGTGAAGATACGGCTATGCAGCGCGAGCCATTTTGCCGTTGTTAATCAGGTAAATAGTTATTTTTACCTCTCATTTTTAATTACCATATTGGATCAAGACAATACCACCGCTTAGACAACAACAACTTCAAATTCTTAAGCTATCAATTGGTAAATTCAAACCGTCAAATGTTGGATCAAGATTAATTGGATCAACTTTCAACACACTTCGTAGCGGAAACATTGACACTGGTGACTGACAAATCATTTGCTTCAAAAGTTGGATCAGATTTAACCGGATCTAATATTTACCACACCGAGTAGCCAAAACATTTGTCTCTGTATCTGAAAAATCATTTGATTCAAATGTTGGTTCATACATTTGAATTAAAATTCGAATCCTTCTGTAGAATCATTTTAATTCCCGATGAGCTAAATAAAGTTCCGAAAAAATGAGTGACAATTTGTTTAGTAGTTTTCCTAGATTCTAGGAGGAAATCGGAATAATGTGCAGTAAAAGTACTAAAAATGAACTTCAAACCATTAAATGCTTTTTCAACATTTTGCTTCTAATGTCTTATGATATAAATCAGATGTATCGGAGGGGCCCAACAATCGCTGATGCATAATTCTTCCTTTTTTTGCGAATTTAATATTTATATTCTACAAATTTACATAAAGAAAACAACAAAATTCATATGAATGTTTGAAAACTGTCGTAAAATGCTTGTTTTTGAAAACTTTTGCATAAAACAGATAAAAAAAACATTTATGCATTAGTTAAAAGAATTCACCAATTGAACATGTTTTGAAAATTGGAAGAATATTTTATTGACTAAAAAGAGATATAAAGCAAAAATATATTTTAAAAATTTAGGAAATGATGTATTTAGAATACTTAGATAAGAAATATATTATCTAGATCTTGAGGTAAAAATAAGCTGTATTTCCATTTAATCTTTAAATACTGGGTTTCGAATTATAAATATGAAATTTTCAATTATTTTTTTTATTTTATGAAGTATTAAAACACGCGCCAAACCTTTTTAAACAGAATGATAACTTATTCTATAGATTAGAAACCACAGAATATTAAAGAATAATTATATCAAATTTTAAAAAAATATGTATTGAATTTTAATTTGAGATTTTTGATACTATTTTACCCAAAATGTAAAGTTTTTATAAAAAGCAACGAAAGATATTAGTGGCATTCAAATACAAATTTTACAAATATAAGAATAAATATAACCTCATAAATATTGAGCAAGGAAATGAAATTTAAAGTTTTTTAAGAATATTGAATAAAACATCTTTTTTAATATTTCTGGAAAAAATTGACTTTTGAATCGACAATCGTTGTCACCATAAATCCCCAGGTATCAAAGCAATAAATAACATTTAATAAAAAATACGAATGTTGTGTAGGAAAAATGTAGATTTTTATTTAAAATTTTCTAAACTTTTAACTGCAATTAAAGCTTGTACATTTACATACAAGTTTTATTAAATCCATTTTTTATTCTTTTTACTTTTGCATTTATTTACATTTAGTCTACAGAACAACTCTTCGAAGCATTAAAGTGTTTAAGAGAGTCTACCAAGTCTTTATGTGCATCGGCAGACAGTGATTTCGAATATTTACGAAGAAATTTGGAAGTAAGTTAGCAAAATTATTCTTTTAAATATCAGAGAATTTAAAAATACTTTAAAAATACCAGGGTGCATTAAATTATTTACTTTTAGATTTCTATTTATAAATGCAATTGTTTGAAATGGTTTATTTTTAGAAATACAAAAAATATGAACTCTAAGCAGTGCCAGAGTAAGATTTTTATTCGCATTATTATAAAAATAAATATTTTTGGCGAAAAATAATAGATAATTTGCAACAAGTTCTTTTCGTTATTTTCTGATAATTATTCTTTTCCCTAAATTTACTTTCAAAATTTCAATTTCAAAATTTCAAAATTTCAAATTTTCCCTAAATTTACTTTCAAAATTATATGCTATCGGATAACAATTTTCTTTGCAATAACATTTTGCGTAACATTGATTAGAAGAATGCAATTATATATATTTCTTTTTTTTGTGTTGATTTCAAATAGTTTTTTTCCCTGATTTTTGCTGTCTCTTATAAGTATATATACAACGGGAAAATGCTGTTTCCATCGAGATTTATTGAGTATATAAGTTTCATACCTTTCCGAGTCCGAAGAACGTATCTGTCGGTTGTAACAGCGACCAAAAAGCGCGAAGAAAAAAATTCCGACAATTTGGCGAATATTTATACTAAGTACTTGAATATATTTATATTAAACTTGAGTATATTCTCATAATTTGGCGAAATTTTTTCTTGGCGCTTTTTGTTATCCTTGAAAACCAAATTCTACTCCGACGAGATCAAATTTGGGACTGTATCTGTTAACAAGAATATCCATGAGCAAAATGAGCAAAGAGCATAAAATATTTCCAATGGTCTTTGGATGAAAATTGTAAATTTTAAAAATTAATAGGATATCCTTTAACAAAAAATATGTTTGTTTGTCTGTCGGAATTCCTATCAGTATAGTGGCCGACAAATACGAGAGATTATTGAAATTTGATATTTTATCTTCTCCAAATCCTTCAGTTTGCATCAAATTTTCAAACGCTTTGGTGATAGGAATGGCTATATGTTTGCTCCTGTAAAAGCAGATAACTTATAAATGTAACAAACATGATGGATAAAACCTGGTTTAAAATCTAAATTGTAAACCTATGCCAAACTTCCAAGAAGAAAATTGAGTAAAATTCTAGTCTGAAACATTATAGCATATTTCAGCTTTTGTCTATCGTTATTGCGTATGCCGTTTACGTATAACGTATTTTACATAATGAAATATGAAGAAAATATAACCAAAATATTACGTTAATAAAAAAACGAAAGCGCAAGTTCTCTTTTGGAATTAATTTTATAATATTTTGGACGGAATAAATATGACACTCTTTATTGTTTCAGATCATTAAAAATGTGGGTGATGTTTACACTCTTCGTTCATTCGAAAGCTATAAAGTGCTGATTGGATGCTTTTTAAAAAGTTATATTCCGGATGATATAAAAACGCTTATATTGGAGGTAAGCTTTAAATTATTTTTGATGATTCTTTATTTACTCATTCTGCAGATATTAATTTCAAAATAAATTCATATATTCATAGAGACTCAATATACTTATATCAGCTATAAAGAGAATTCTCGAACAAACTACAAAAACAGTCAATATATATTTTTTAAAAATCGCAAATTATTTAAACTTTAAATGCCACATTTTATAAAATTTTATTTTAAAATATTTTGAATATTATTTCATGAATAAATAATGCTGAAAAAAAAGACATAAAAATCTTGTATGTTTTATGTCTATGAAATAACTTGCTAATCAATAGCATTAGTTGAGAAAAAAAATTGATAACACCGATAAATATGAATTTAAACATATTACTTCTCAATTAGCAACTTTTAATTCAACATTTCAGAATAAAATATGGCATTATAAATTATATAAATGAAGCTAATATGCAGTCTCAAAGGGAAAAAAAATCCCTTATGATTTTTCTTGTTTTCCCCCTGTCTTGCACTACCATCTACATGTTGTAAATTAATTTAATGACATTTTTCAGACTCCAATCAGTTTGAAACAGCAATGTTATTACGTAATTTAATTCATAAATTTAATTCATAATAATGAATTAAAATTATCAAATTCCAAAAATTTCATATTTAAAGTAGATAAATTTTGAAAAGAATTATATCCAAAGAATGACATATATGCATGGGTTTGAAAGTATTCGAAAAGAGATATAACGCTTTTCACAAAAAAAATAATATTTTATCTTTTTAAGCAACTAATTTATATAAATATACGATTATTTTTGTATATTTTGCAGGTACTTAAAGCAATTAGCCCGTATCATGATGAAACGTCTGAAAAAGAGATCAACAAAGAATTTTTCCATATTTTACTGAATTCTACTTTGGCCACAAATCTGAGAATAATAGCCTACGATCAAATTATTGTCGTTCCACAAGATAAAGAATTCGGAAATATCCTACTGACACTTCTGAAAGCAGATGAAAACATACAGTTGAAATCTCATATAGCAAAGAGCTTGAAAACATTGTTTTCAAATACGAACTTGAAAAGCAGCGAAAAGAGGTAAGGACTTTAGTTCAGTATATAATATAATTTAAAAAGTTTCCCAAGGTATGTATTATTGAACCTCGAACTAAATAATTTCATAATATGATTTTTTTGTCGGATGGTTTGCAATATTCACTATGAGATCTAAAATATCAGGATACTTATAATTTATGTATTTTTTTTCAAATTTTTACAGAAAGACTGCACTGTCTTTAAACTTCACCCATATAAAAGCATACAGCATTTTACCTTAAATATTCGGCTATTGGAATTACGGTTGTTGCTCTTGGAGCAAGATTATCCTCAAATTATTAAAAGGTTTCTGATGCTAATTATATTTCCGTCTTCGAACAGATCATTTAAATATCTTCATACCTGTAAGATGGAATTTCGAATTGAACTAAGACTAACGCCCTAACATCTGCTTGCCCTAACCGGTGCTTTCCAGTTTACTTTTAGGGGCCGCGTAGGCCTGATGGTAAGGTCTCGGCTTTCGAACCGGAGGGTTTCAGGCTCGAGATCCGATTCCACAGAAAAACGGTCGTGTAAATGTATCTGGTGCACGTTAAATCCGCAAACATCTTCCCACTGGTGTGGTATGGAGAGGGGGTGCCAACTCAAGTACCGTTCTCGTCATCTGACCGCTGTTCAAAATTACAAGTTTCGTCCCCAAATAGCTCTAGTGTTGCTTTAAAACGGGACGTTAATATAACTAAACTAAATCCACTTTACATTTCAAGAAATGTGAGCAGAAACATTTCAAAAACTTATATGGGTAGCTTTCATCTACATTTCTGCATTTTTCGATGCATCAAAAGGGAGGTGCCACTTCATATAAATAATAGTATGTTTATCCTGCAGATAATAATCTGCAGGATAAACATACTTAAAGGCGTCATAGATGAGTTTTTAATTACATTGTAAAATAGTAGCATTATGTTATAAGTCTAACATTCCGCAAATAATAATAAATATGATACAATTTTCTGTCATTTATGATGCCTAATTTATTACGTCTTGTTATGCACATAATTTATAATATTTAGCATATTAACAAGCTTTTCTTAGAAATTAATACAACGTATAATTAAAATTCCGATATCTTTCTGGCTCTTATGGTATTCAATTGGGATTCTTATGTAATTTCCTCTTTATATTCGACTCTGAAATTATACAAGAAAAAAACTATATTTCGAGATTTAAAAAAAATTGCAAATATAAATGAGTACTTTTTGTAAATACTATTGATGAGTAAATATGAGTATTTTTAGGAAATATATTTACAAAAATACTCATATTTCCCTTAATATTTAAACTCCTTGATTTAGATTTTAATATGATGCTTTAATAATACAGTTTTAACATAAATTGATTGCAAATTCCTCATTTTATAATCAAAAATCTTTTGAAAAAAAATTGTATTTTTAAAAATAAAAAACAATTATAATTTCCTGAAATTATGCATTAATAAAAAAATTTCCTCTGAATTATAGCAACGATAGCGAGACACAAAAAGGTCGCAACCATATTTTGCATAAACACAGTTACTAAAATAATGAAAAGAAATGGTGCAAAATAAACTTAAAATATTTAGAAAATTAATTGAAATTATAAAAAAAACTTCAAGAAAATAAGCGAAAAAATAAAAGATTCTGTAAATTTGAAAAGGTTTTTATTGTCAATGTTTATTACCTAAGCACTACTAGCCAAATTTTGTAGCTTCCGGTCCGGAAGCCTTCACTAAAGAGCGTTTGGCATTTTTTTTTTCTTGCATGTCATATGGCACAAATTGTAGATAATGCGCAAGCTTATAAATATTGTTTTATTTAAAAAAATGAGGAAATATTTCACCCTACTTACTTAAATTGATGGTTTTGATGAAGGATATCAATACTCCAAATAGACAATTTATTCTATTATTCTTGCTTTCGCCTCGAATTATTACTACTCTCGTCTGTACTCCTCCGTTTATATAGTTCCTATGATAGGATATCGAATGTTCTGAAACAAATACCGGAACAAGAATCCTAATAGAGATATTACGAAGATTAAGCAACCCTCTTCTTTCTTTTTTTTTTTTTTTTTTTTTTTTTGTCGCCAAAAATTCTCATTTTTTTTTCAAATCGTAATTAGTCTCCAAGTTTTTGTCAAAGCAGGGATGTCATTAACCTGGCATCTATACATTCAACAACAGTTGAAATAACAATGAAAATCTTTTCCTTACCATGAAACTAACTGTACAGGGAAGCAATATTACAAATTCCTAACAGTGTACACATCGCTGAGTATATAATTTCAACAGTTCAACAACAAAAAAAATCATTTGAGGAAGAGAAGAGAGAACGTTTGAAAGTTTCTCTCGGCTGTACTGGTCAATTATTTGAATTACAAAAGTTTTCAATGTGATTGATATCCAGAATAGTATTTTTTACCTTTTTGCAGATTGTAATTGGAAATATATATTTATCAACATTCGTATTTTTACTTATGCATTTATCTATATTTTTATAATTTAAATAAGAGAAATATATTTTTCATCAACATTCATATTTTTTCCTTTTCAGATTTGTCACAATAATGAAAGAACTGTTAGAAAAAGAGGAATTATCGCTGAACAGAATGATTCATGCAACTGAAGCAAATTCTACGACTACAAGCAATTTTGTTTCGACAGAATTGATTCTTCAAGAATTGAGTAGCATTGGCTATAAAATACTCAATTCAAAAGAAAATTCAATTTTTATTCAAGCAGTTTGTAAGCTTGGCCAAATATTTGGATTTGAAGATGAGATATCCATGAGTAAGTTAATTTTTAGTAACATATCATGTTATTTTTAAAGAATACAGCAATTTAAAATAATATTTTATGAATTTTAAATCATAGATATCAAAAATCAGCAATTCAAATCTTTCACCGTTCGACAGAGCTTCAGTTAAAGTTTCATTAATCCTTTTTTGAAGTTGTTGAATACAGGTAGGATACTAGAAGATAAACTATGCAGAAGAGGGAATCTTCACTTCAGAGTGTTCAGAAACTATATGATAAATTATATAAAAGAAGGATTCTTAGTTCTAAAGCGTTTGAATACTATATAATTAACGATGCAGAAAGAGGAATCTTCACTATGATTGCATAGCTTATCTAAGAATCATGCTTCTACCATGCATAAATTTTCAGAAAATATGTAAGAAATATATAATGTCACATTTGGTGCAAAAATATAATCTTTAAAACAATAGGAACATTTATAACTACACCTATATCATAAATAGTTGCTCAAAATCATCTCCAATAGAATTTCGAGGAATCCGCTCGCATTCTGTACGGTATAATTGAGCATAATTAAACACTGAAGGCAGCGTGCTGATTAGTATCTAAGTTCTTTCATGAAGTAAGTGGGATTCAATATTTTGATTGCTTTAGATGCTCCCTAGGAAACCCTGGTAACCGAAGGATCTGGTAATTACGATGACCAGGTCATCCAAATCTGACAACTGTTGGCATCCTGCCATCTAACTGCTAGAATATTCCATAATTCTACCACCGTTGGAGTCATGATATCAACATTGGTTTGCAAGTACTATTTAGGCTTAAAACACATATTATTTAATTTTTCATTCAAACAATATAAGCAAACTTTTGCTGAGATCGTAGTTACAAATTTCGGTTGTTATTCAAAATAAATTACATCAGGATCAGTAATAAAAAAATTATATTTAGTGCTAATAAGCTTAAATATGTGTGAAACCTGAAGGTGCCGTAGCGGTGGTAATGAAGTCTAAATGTTAAGGCAAACCGAACAATGACCGTCCCTTTGTATAAGACATGTGCCTACAGTGCGTCTCTTTTTCAATTCATTTCTACCATAAAGGTACAATTTTTTTCAAAGATCTTTATTAATTATCTTTTTTGTTTCGTCAGGTCTAATAAAACTCTTTTTGATGCACCAAAGGTTACGGTGAACGATAGCGAACTTTTGGAACGATATACTGTATTTTTTTGGGGGGGGGAGAGGGGAAGGACATTTTGCTCAAAGATTTGTGTTAATATAGTTTCTTGGGTAACATTTTTATGTTAAGAGCGAGAATTCTTGTTCTGCATAGTGTGTGCAGATCCAATCTTGCTATATATAGAGAGACGTATTGATTTATTTG
Organism: Argiope aurantia; assembly: GCA_026543865.1. NCBI lineage: Eukaryota > Metazoa > Arthropoda > Arachnida > Araneae > Araneidae > Argiope > Argiope aurantia. The sequence goes on along the minus strand of JAPMOR010124106.1, from coordinate 38,388 downwards.
ATTTTCCACAATCGCTTCTTTGAAAATGTAGTTCTGTAATGTAATAAATGGGAAGTGAAAGAGGCCAGTAGATTATTTAAGAAAGGTCATGAAATGCATTTTGATTTAGAGCATCGCGTATTCTTTTTATAATGTCATTGATGAAGTTTAAAAAGATCTATAACTAGAAATAAACATTAACCTTGAATTTAAATGGCATAGAATAGAATAAAATGGAATAAAAATTCAACAAAAATGATAAATCTGGCCTGAAGACTTCATCAAGGATCATCTTCAAGCAGGGATGCAAACCATTGAATTCTTCTGTGAAGGGTCTGACTTTCGCCTCTAATGACGACAAATTCTCCTAGCAATCCGGAAATACATATGTTCCATCTCCCTACTTTTGCGTATAACGAAATTTTTTGTTTCATAATATAATGAAGAAAATAGTATATACATTTTGGTAGTTTGTTCGTCTGTGAATTGGATTTAAAATTTTGTTACAAGATAGTATTCTAAATTTTATTTGTCATTGCGTTTTTGAATTATGAGTCTTGCATACACTTGAATGTATAGACAAACAAATTGTGCTACTTCCTATAGCAAATTTTGTTTGATTTACACTAATTCTAAATCAGTGTACCAAATTTCATTTGTATAGCTTCTTGCGTTTTTGAATTATCGTATTTATATTGATAAACTGGGAAATAGACATAATTGCATAATTGTTATTGACATAAATTTCAAATTTGGCGGTAAGTCTACGTATCACATTACATTGTTTCAACTCAAAGCGCTAATATGCATTCATAGACAAAAGGTTCAAAAATAAACAAGAATAATTTCAAAAATGTGTTTTTCAAACATGAAATGTCTAAAACTAGAAGATCAGTCAAAATTCCGTGATCGAATTTTTTGATGATTAGAACATTTTTACTTTGTGTACTTCTACATATGAAAAAGGAATAATGCTGTGAGCTAGATGAGTAATATTTGGTAGATAGTTTCACTATTAGACTTTTATTTGCATCAAATTTTAAATCAAATCCGTCAAAGGGTGCCTTCTGTTTGCCTTAATATATGTGAATACGACAACTGAAAGAAAATTTAAGAAGCTAAATAAATGAGATGTGGTATTAATATGAAAATTATGGGTATGTACCAAACTTTGAACCCAATCAGCTCACAAGATTGTATAGAATTAACGGTTAAGTTAATCATAAAAGAAACTATGCTTTGGAAGTATTCGAGAAATTAGAGTTCATAATTCCTATTGGTTTTGTCCTCAAAAACAATATAATTCAGAAATTTTATGCAATACCTCAAAATAATCGTAATTTTCAAATAGAATTGCCTTGTAATTATATAGAGCATTAAAATGTTTGTTATTGATATTTTCTACAGATTTCTTAATTTTTTTTTTTTTTTCATTTAAAATTAGAAATTTTGTCTACTTTACTGCAAGAAGTGGCGCAGGATATCCAAGCTCAATTTCAGTCGCCCGATGGATTATTTAAGATTGTGCAAGAGATGTTGGAACAGTTTCAGATGCATTCGAAATCTTCTCAAGAGTATAATTATTCTGAAACCATCCTCAACAATATTAGGAAACTCGAGGAAATGTACCGGAAATATAAACCGGAGGCGAAGAGTTTTTTCACCAGCATTTCGGATTTTATTGGTAAGGATTTATTTTTAAAAATCAACTTTCTCTGTATACAAATTTAAAGGAGATTCGAATTTTATTCCGAAACACTGTGACATAATAATTAAGTTTAAATTGTCTATTTTTATGATATATTTTTTTAAAAAATTCGTAACTATAGCAATGATAATGTAGTTATAAAATGTATTTAATACTTTTAAAAGACAATTATGGATTAATTCAGGAAATGAAAATAATGAAAACTGTTTTAAAATATATTTAAAATATTATTAGAATTTTGTACAAAAACTAATATATCGGAAGTTTGATTTTAAAGAGGTGTAAAATGATTTTTGTGCATTATGTTTTGGAGTTATCGAGGAAATATTTTAGACTTTCAATTAATATTTAATTGAAAATCTAATTAAAATTTTTAAACTCTATAAGTGAGCTTTTATTTTCCAATTAACTGCCAACAAAATTTAGTATATGTCGAATCATCTGTAGCATTTAGCATTGTAAACTACTTTTTCATTATACCTGTCACATTATACAATTTATGGATGATATGGCAGTCTATAAACATTACAATGATAAAAGTTGAACTGAAAGTCTACTACTTTTATAAATTTCTATGACAGGGTTACTTTAAATCCTATGCATAAAAATTAATAAATTTTTTAAAAACTTTGAAAAATCAAGTGTGATATTGCAGAAATTACAAAATTTTGTATTGTTTTAAAATGATAAACTTAAAATAGCACAAAACATTCTGCAGATTTTTAGCCTTTATTCGGCCTCATGCTGATAACCTTCCAAAAGAAAAATAATATGCATATACTTGTTTGTGATTAAGGTTTCAAATAAATTTAATCTTTGAATAAATTATTTGAATTTTAATAAGGATTATAAATCAAGCAGATAATAGCTAGCAAAGCAATTTTTAAAAAATCAAATATCAGTGAGTGATTCCTTATAATCCTTTAACTTTCATATAATATTGTTATAGTGGGGAAATTGTTTGATAATAAATATTATAACGTATAAATATCAACAAATTAATTAATTTAATTTTTATATTTTCTTTTTCTTTACTATTTAGAGAGTCCGTCAAAAGTTTAATCCATTTTACAATCATTTCCTTATGTGCTAATGTTCTGAAAATTCTTACGAACACGTATTATCGATCAAAATGCATTACTTTATTATTTTGGTGCTTATTTATTAAATGATAAATTAATTAATTTTCACCGCTTGCAAAGAATGATACCGGCACTGAATTTAAAATAAAAAAACGATTTCTTGATTAAAAACTAAAAAAAATATTTTATACTTTTTAGTACACTAACAAAAAAATGTGCTTTTATAAATACCTTTTAGTGAATTTATTCAATTTGGTAGTCTCCCCTTATGATTGCATTGTCGTAAGCACTAAGAATGCTTGAGCTCTCATAGTAAAATTATCAAGTAGTGATTAATTTTCATATTTATTCTTTTATTAATAAGAAAGGTTTTTTAAACTTGTTGATAGTTTTAGTTAAAAGTGACAGCCTTATTTTTAAATTATGCGATTTTTTTAGTTTTGAAGTTTCTAGTAATGTTTTTCTCGGCTTTCTTTTAATAAATTCCCACTAAATTGTTTCTTCAGCTCTGAAGCCTATCAGTTAAAAACCGAATTTTTGAAAATGTTTTTCTTTATCAGGCTTTAAAAGTCTTTTAATCATTTTTTAACAAAATATTATTTTTTAACATTTAATAAAGACAGCAGATGGCAGCCCCAGTAGAATTTTTTTCTTACTTTTTTACGGATTCATACATCCATTAATACGCTGGATGCATGCACACATGTCCTTGTTGCTACCCATGCCTGATATCCGGCACATCTGTCTGCTTAAATGAACCTTTCTTTTGATTTGAAGAGTTTGAAAAGTTTGATAATAATAAATTTGTAAAAAAAAAAATGCTAAATCATCAGTCCTATTGTTATTTTAGCCATACTTTGTATATGACTATTCAACTTAGTGTTCTTTTCTCTTTGCGATGTTGAAATATATCTGAGTTATCACTGTCCTGTTGGACCAGGAACACTCAGCATCAGGGGTGAACCTTGATGGCCTTCATCGCGAATAGCGTGGTGTCAGGAAATATGATTGAATACTAATGTCCTTTACCGGCCACGGTTCAACCTTTCCTGTAGAAGGTATATCTTGGCATGGAAGTAAAAGTAACTCAACTTTACCGCCTTAATATAACTAACCAGCGAACCCATAATCAACTACAGTACCGAGAACTTATTATCTCTATATTCATATTGCCCCCTAGGTGGGGTGAGAAAAGGGTGTAAGGAAAGAAGAATAAAATGAAGTTAATTAAAGTTTAATATAATGATGAGATTTGAAATTTAAATTACCTTTTTTTGATAAGTTCAGAAATTTGCATTTTCTATTACGTCTACTAATTATTTGGCATAGTTATAAACTGGTGAGAATTTTTTTATTATTTTTTTTTAATTCTAAATTCCTTCACTTACATTTCAGCATCTATATATGAGCCTAGGCGCATTAAAATTTTGACTTTATTAATTAGGATTAAATTTTAACCCTTAAAATTCATGTATTAACCTTAAAGCTTTGTTTCCACAGGGAATACTTGGCACTATTTCTCTTCTGGTGAAATATTTCAGTTGCCAACTGGGATGTTAGAAATGCATACACTGTTGAGAGATTTGGAGAAAGGTGTGTACTATAACACAACTAGAATATTCAGAATTTTAGAAGCTCACCAGCAAGTGCCAACTATGATGGGACTGGTTTTGAAATGGGACACGAGTGTAGATCTAGCATTCTCCTTAAGAAGTGGATTGAAATTAGAAATGCAACCAGAAAATTTTGCCTTTATCCTAGATGCATTTCTTCATCCTAGGTATGAACAAAGTATTTTCTTCAGTGTATTGGATGTGTTGTCCGATTTCTAATACGAAATTTTATATGGAAATAATTTTTTTAGCTTCACAATAATTTCAATGATAATTTCCCTTACTTAGAGATATGACTCCAGTTCTTATTCTGACTCTTTCTTATAGGCAATCAGGTCTTCATGATGAGGCACTTTCATTTAAACTGACTTGTTTCACTTTTTAAAAAAAATAAAATTTGAGTTGTGTAATTGATTTGCATTTTCTTCTTGATGTTCCTGAGTTTAGAACTTGCATGCATTTATGTATTCTCGAATGACAATACACTTTTTCATCTTCAGAAATTTAATTATTAATTAAATTTAATTAGATTTTAATTCCTTACTAGGAACGCCATCTGGTGCTGAATTTGAAAGAAAATAATTTTCAAAATTCTATAATATTCATAATTATAGAACTATAAACTAATAATTAAAAAAGCAAAGAACTTTTTATTAGTATAATAAAAAATCTGCTTTTTATTACACTAATAAAAAGTGCTATTAAAAACTATATATTATAATTTATGACTTATAATGTAGATTTTGAACATGGATACACATACAAGCGGCGTTTTATCTGTATAATTAGAATTATTTTATTATAAAAATGAAATTACTTCGTTATTGAAGATATGGAATCAAGACAGATCGGAAAATAAAATTTGGTAAAAATTTAATCTGAATTTGATAAACACATAATTTTTTTAACAATATCTTAAAATGAGAATTGAATCCTTCTTCCAATTAAATCACTGCATTTAAAGTAATAAATTAATCTCATAATTAATGTAATAAAACTTTCATTGCTTTTTACAATTTTTATGCACATTTTTTTCTTCATCTTTATTTTATAAGAAATTCTTCATTTACTTTCTAATGAAATAGAGTTCTGACATTTTATTCATATATATTATTGTTAAGAATGCATTGTATAAATATATTAAAAACTTGATAATCATTAATCGATTAATTTAATTAAATTTTATTTCATACGAGCGGTGCCATATGGTAATTAAATAAGAAGAAAAAATGATTGTATGATATTTATATTATAGTCTGGATTTTCTGTAGGCGGTTGAAGGTGACATTTTCTACCTCGTAACCGGTTGTCTGCCTCGCAACGCTGAAGCCGATAACAGTGTCACTCTTTTTTTTAGACAGCTGTTAAGGTAGGAGAAGGAGAAAGAGTGAAGAGTAGGGAAAACGAGTGTCCTTGAAACGCCCACAGAAATTACTCAGACTATATTGAACTGTAAAGTAAAAATTTAATAGTAAAAAATACTTAAAATAAAAATACTCCTCTTAGAAAGGTTTTGAAAATCTACTCCACAGTACACTAATAAAAGTAATTGTTCATTAATTTGATTTGTGATGTGTCTTTTCAACAGAGCTGCTTTGACTTATTTGAACGGAATGGTAATTAATCTGCCATTCGGGGCACAGATTGGAGTTCAAACAAACAAATCTGCATTTGTTTCATCAGAGTGGAACGCAAAGTTGTACTACAATGAGGAGAAACAAATATTCCATTTTGGCAAGCCATCAAGATCAAAAAATATTTTGCAGTTTTTGTAAGTAATTTCTTTTTATTTTGCATTATTCTCTTTCACTGAAATGATTAAATTCTGCCCTGAAAATATTTGCTGAGGTTTGATTCAAAATTAATTTAGTTTATTAAGAAAATATTTAATTAAAAACATTATAATCTTATTTTAAAAAATATGACTTAAGTATTACAAAAATATACAAGGAGGCCATAAAATACTTTTTCCTCTTTGGAGATATCAACAGCAAAAACTTGTTAAAGCATGAAAGCAAAACAGAGAAAGGAATATAATGCAAAAATGCCAAAACAAGGAAAATACAAAAAAAAAAAATCTCAAATCTTTGAGCAAATCTTATACTGAGAAAAAAAATCAGTATGCTTCAATTATTGCCTGTTTGCTAGATAACTCGAACGTTGATTAATGTAAGATTATTTTCTGTGATTTCCATAGTGTATGTCATTCCTTTCTGTATGTACATTACAAAGTAGCCAAATTATTACGACCACCTCTTCACTATAATATTGGACCTTTTTTCGTTCTTTATACTGCATGGATTCTTTGAGGTGTTGGTAGATGGTATGAGGAATCTGAGACTTAATGGCGCTGGATCTATTTGCATGTCTCGTTTGATCTCATCCTACTTGATCTCAGTTGGATTGAGATCTTATGTTTGTGCAGGTTGACTAAGCTAGGTAAAGTCTCTGTCATGCTCTTCGAAACATCTGCAAACAATGCTAACTCTATAACAGACCATATCCGCATTGCAAGGACCCATTCTCGGCAGGTTATATCATTATTTTAACAGAATGTACTTGATATGTGATAAAACCTTAGGACATTCAGACATCTTGACATCTGTATAGTATAATTGAAAACGTGATTCATTGGGCCATATGGCCCTTCTGCAGTCATCTACTGTCCAATTTATATGCTCTTTTGCGAACTGGAGTCGTCTGCTCTTGTTAAAGTCAATTAGTAGAGCTTTTTGAGCAGGTTGTCGACTTGCCATCGCACATATGGTGTAATGTGTAGCGAAAAATGCAATAGTGAATGCAATTGTTCTTTAATTAAGATTCCCCGCCAGCAATTTGACGTACTGTAATTCTTCTGTTGGACTGGAGAATTCTGGCAAGTCCTCTTTCGAATCGAGCATTCACTAGCCTATGACGATTCAAGCCTGACGCTGAGACCCGGTTTTCTGCTTAATAGTCCACTCTCTGTAAACATTGACAGCTGCTGCTCTAGAACATTTCAAAATTTCAACCGTTTTGAAATACTAGTACCGGTGCTTCAAGCGCCTACAATCATCTTGTGCTCAAACTCAGATAAATTACATTTTTTGCCCATTTCTTTGCAATTAACACAGTGCAATTGATGCTCCACTTGTCATGCATTCCCTTTTTATACCTATCTCAACGTACCTTACTTAGATAGGCCATTACTTCATGTAGTGGCAACAACATGAAGTTATGACCTATCTACGTAAAAGTGTCAGATGGTCATAATAATTTGGTCACTCAGTGTGTTTTACTAAGAAAATTAATAACATTTTGTATAATCTTTTTCCAATAGTTTAATTGTAATTATTGACCAATTTTCGTTTGGGCAGTGAAAAATCTCATCTTTGTTAACAATTATTACTATTTATTTTCTTGGCTGACTTCCTTCTCCGTGACTTCTATAATCTGCATATTCATCCTCAGCTAATCAATTTTAACTGCAGATATTTACAAACGGAGAAAGTTGTTTTTATAGTCTCTGCATAGTTTATTTAATAGGGCACTAGTTTAAAACACCATTATTTAGTACATACACGTCGAGCCAAAATGAATACCAATTTCTAAACTTTAATACGGTATAAGTTTTTATTGTATTTGCTTTAGAAAAGCTTGTTTCGTGAGGTTTTATACAGGAGTCTAAATATATAATGACCTAATAGTTAATTTTTAAACCATTAGGTATAGGAATATACTCCCAGCTGGTAAAATGAATTAAGTAATGTAAAAAATTATATTTTATACTGTTTGAATAAATTAATGTGCTATTGAAAAAATTACGGTCTCAATTTTATAAAATCATCGGTCCTATTAGTGATATTTATTAAAATATTTTAGAGACTGATAAAGTAATGAAGCTTTGAATATCATTAATTAGATGACTTTAAACTATTTGTATCTGTATCTTTAAACTATTATATCGGTACACCGATCAACAACGATCACTTTTCGACATAATCATTGACTGTCTTAAAATAATTAAAGGCTAAATAATTCCAGACTTCATATATCTGCCATTTTTGGTTTGAAACTCTTTTTTAAATTTTGGTATATCAAGTATTAGATCGGGAGTCCATATAAAAATTTATGTTTCGCAGACTTTTCAACAGATTCAAACAATATAATATGTCATTATTTGCTTCATAATATAAAATTTAATTCTTTTTAGAGCCTTTTTAGAATTCTGTTTCTTCTCTTTCTGCTTATGAGCTTGTAACTAAGGTAGGCACCCACTCTGTTCAAATTTTGAATGCAAGCTTTATAGATACTCAATAGGCGATAAATTTATAAAGATTTTTAGTAGCACAAACAATGTCCAGTTAATGCTTCCTTGTATCTGAAGAACTGACAGACCTTCATTGGTTATTCGAATTTTCGATCAAGTAGCATGAACTGTAACTGTACATTGGGGATTAACTAGTTATTCAAATCCGGTAAAGTAACATTAAAACTATTGTAATTTCTCAGTCCGCGAATTTTACATTACTAATACAGTTATTTACTTTATGCTATGAAATTCCTCTTTTTTTATAAAATAATTGATAATCAAGATTAATTTTCAAATATTCATATTTTTAGTGACATGCATCGTATAATGAAGCATGGAGGCTGGCATGATGGAGAAAATGGGAGAAAAGAAATAGCGCCAAATTGCTCTGATGGTTTATTAAGCTCCCTGCTAGGAATCCAGTTTTGTTTAATGCAGTCTCAATCGGAATTACCCAAGTCGAATTACCGGACGTGGCAGATCTTCTTACAGCCCTCTGATAAGTAAGATCATGCTTCGAACTCATTTTCTTTTCAGTATTGATCGGAATGAGAGTATTAACCACCTCTTTTTTATGGGAAATTAATTACAGTGAACTCCCGTTCAAGCAGGGTGTATGTTACACATAGTAGGAAATCATATTATACGGTACATGTATTATAGAACGAATTTATGCAACTTCAAATGTCTCTAATTTGTAATTGAGCAAATTACTAGTGAGATGTCACTTTTTTTTTAAAAAAAAGCATCAGCTTCGTATTTTATATATGCACTTGGTTAAAAATTAAGAGTATTTTCACTTTTGGACGATTATCTCTGGAAATACAAAGTACATTTTAATAAAATGTGGCATATAAATGATTGATATTATTTAAAAAATGAAGAGATTGTTATATACATGCATACTAATGTGTTATGATCATCAAAGCTGGAAAGAGTAAAGTGTTACAAAATAGAATTTAAAAAATGTCATTTGAAGATATTGTCCCTTCTTAGTTATACAGATCTTAAAGCATGTATTCATATTGAAAATTAGATAATTTATTTCCTCATGATAAAAACTCAAGCAGGAATTCTGTTGCCACATATTATATGATTTGTGGAGACGGAAGACGATTTTCAGTTTCCTTTCCAGAAGAATTCCTGATATTTATATGGAATTAAAGCTCGAGTATCTGACTGATCAATTTGCTGAATGTACTCTATTTCCGGAAATTGTTTGATCAGATTAGCTTTATATGGACAAACTCTTGGATGCCTATAAAAATGAAATCAGAGCTAATTGCATTCAATTCGAAGTAGACAGAGGTTTCCAAGGTCTCATTTCTGCATGTGACAGTAATTATCTGTATGACCATTTTGTATGATCACAAATTACCAATTGACTACTCTGAACAGCGCTAAGGCACACGGGAAAAATTGAAGGGCAAGACCACCATGACAACAGAATTAGCCGGAACTGTGATTGAGTTCTAAGGACCATCACCGGCCACGGTACAATCCTTTCCTTGAGAAGTACGTCTCGTCTTAGATGGTAGGTAATTAATCCCATCTTTCTCTGTACCCACCAAGGTGACGAGAACCAATCACCGTACCAGAAGATTCTCATCCTCATTTCTGAGGTGCCCCCCTGCAGTGCGACATCATTCAATATGATGCCAGCCAGAACTCACAAACTTTCATTGCCGTAACAGTCTCATTCTTGTTTGTTCTTAGACAGTTCATGGGTTTCCGAAAGATAAATATGAGCAGAAATTCGATGGCTAAATTTAATCTGGGGTTGACAATGAATACAGATGGTCTCTTATTTATCCTGTTCCAATGCTTTTGCTCTGTGAATGGAAGCGAATGCCATTTTCTTTGTTTACTATCAAATATAAGTATGGGATCCTTGAGCCGTCTATTTCCCTGTTAGGGGAGGGAGAGACAGTTACTTTTTATTTCATTTTTATGAACACTTATTCCTCTTAGATGTGCATATGGCTTTCCAAATTTTTGGAATGTATAGATATTCAGCGTATGAGTTGGCCAGGGAGATCACCATATTTTAATCCTATTCAGCAAGTCTGAGACGTATTCGGAAAAATAACAGCAACTTCATATATTTTTTTCAGCAACATCCAGGCTTTTAAAATGACGCTACTGGAAGAGTGGGATCAATATCCAAATGGACTCATAGATTGCAAAGTTTCTGACATGAATTCATATTATGAAAGCTGTATAAGAGAGACTTTAATAACAGTCCATTAATCCTCTTTTCTTTCTAGCAATGTGTTATATATATTTCAGTATTGATGACGTAGAATCATGCATGTGAGCTATAAATGACGTATGGTATTTCTTTTTGTATTATATTAACTAATATCCATGCCAAATTTTAATAAAATCTGTACAATTCTACAGTGCATAATGAAACAAAAATGGGAATTCTCTTCATTTCTAGCACCTGTGAATAAACAACTTGCTGTGTGCTTGCTGCTTTATATATTATGCATAGAACAAAAAGTATATTTTTCTATGTAAAAGAAATCAAAAATAGAAATTAAATTACGTGTATTATATTTATTCAATTAATTATTTAAATTACATTTATTAAATTATATTTCTTAAAAAGACTGTTTATCGTGCTGTATGATAATTATACGAAATAGTGTTGAGCAGAGAATTTTTATTTTTATTTATTTTATCTTATTAATTAGTTTATATATTTTTGAAAAGAGAATGTTTATTACCACTATCAGGAAGTCCTCAGTAAAACATTTCAGTATCGAAACGCAAAACTTAAAATGGGAATAACATAAAGAAAAATTTGAGTTATCACATATCAAAACAGTTTTTAACATTAACGAAGTATAAATATCATATGTAAGTAAATAAAATTATATTTATAAGCAGAATCGGAGGAAAAGCAAATACACACATAAATAACAATAAATATTTTTACAAAAATATTTTCCATGTTTTTAAGGGAAAAATACGAGAATTTTATGTATTATTTTACGCTTACTTCTGAACTTTATTTTTAAGCAAAAAGAAACTACACTAAGAACTTTTTAGTTAATATTTTAAATCTCAGATTCTCGAAAAAATTGCAGACTCTGTCAAACATTTTTTTAATGTTTGCCTGCTTTAGGAGTTATTTTCTTAAAGAACGATAAAAATGTCCAATTACATATTGCAAACGATAATCCGAAAAGAAATAAAGTTATTTAAAATATAGGTAATATTTTTCATTCAACAGAAATGGCAAGTTGAAAGATAAAATAACTTTTTTATACATGGAAATGTAGTTTTTTTTAAAATTAATAAGTGAAACATTTAACAAATAATCATTGAACTTACCCTACATTTCATGTTATTGCGAGCTAACTTTATAGAAATACTATTCATTATTTCGCCTCTCATTCTTTTTCCTTAGAAAATGTTTGAGTTTCTCTTTCATTTGTGCCAACTGGCCGCAGGAATATAGTTCTGATAAATAGAGCTCTCCGATGCTACTAAAAGTATTTATTTCGGGAGCAAAAGTCAATTTCATATGACTTATAGAAAAAGAATATTTTCTCTGCATTAAATGAAACATTCTACAATGTTCTCAAAAAGCTGCAATTCGTCGGATTTTAGTAATCAAAAGTCACTTTTATGTACTTTACGTTATTAAGTAATAACAGAGGAAGCGGTCTTGACTGAACAGCTGTTGTTTTCTTAATGAACTCAAAATATTATGAGATAGGAAAAGATTCTATTGAGGAAAAATACTCAATATATGAGTGAATTTAACGACTGTGATCACACAAATCATGGTTCCATAAATAGTGTTTGTTCGAATGATGTGCGTTTTAACATTTAAATAGTTTCTTAATAATAATAAAAGTAATAACAAAAATATCCGATCGCAGTTTGTCAAAAATGTAAATGAAAAAATTAAAATATTTAATAAAAATGAATTCTTAATTTCATTGAGCTTTTATATTAAATTTTAAATGTATGCATTTTTTCATGTATAAATTACAGATGAAAAAAGAATTGAAATCGCCAACAAAAGGTTATTTTATGAGTCTTCATGTTTTTTAATTTCTCTGAATTAAAGGGATTCTTTTACGAATTATGACTGCGTACATGATATCTCAAAATCACAACCAGATATACAAATGAAATTCGAATGTGAATTTTACATTAAAACATAGATAGTAAGTCTAAAATAATTGAAGAAAAAAGTTAAAAGGAGATATCTGTCCGTCTGCCTTGTGTACATGCGAATTCCATTTCTTAAAAAGCAATAAATTAAACAAGTGAGACTTGGTCTCTGGTTTTACCTAAAAATTTGTTGATTTTTATTATACTTTTGGTTTTATCTGCTTTTTGTATATGAATTCGATTACTGAGAAGCACGTGAAGACCTACACGAGACAAATCGAGCAAAGATTTCTCTTTTGGTTCATTTCTCGTAAGATAAAAAATTACTTGATATTTAAATGCTATCAATTCTAATAATATCTCAATAAACAATTCAAAAATTTTTAAAGATTGATATGTACTTCTAATTTTAAAAATGTTCCTAATGATCTCAAAAAGTTATTTTTTATTCTGTTTAAAGTAAGTCACTACTTTGAAAATTCGATTTTTTTGTGAAAATAAGAAATTGCTAAAACTTAATATTCTTAATGTTTCAACAGTTTTTATAAAATCGTTTGAATTTTATTTTTAAGTACAATTTTTGGGAAGTTATTATGGATTTTATATTTGCATTTATAGACTTTTCAATACTATTTTGCATCTTTAAATGCTGTCTTCTCGAATTCTAAGTTTTGGTAGAGCTTTCTTACGAAATCCCTCATTAACTAAATCTAAAGTATATTTTTTGTCCAAACGTCATATTCTAATATTTCAATATGTTCTACAGCTCCTGCACTAGAGAATAAGTAATCTATTATTTTAGAAATATTCTTATTTGTTTTAATGCTTCGCCCTGGTAGAAAAAAAATTTGAAAATGTTCGTGTTATTTATTAGTCGAATTGTCCGACATTTGAAGAGTGGATAAATATAAATGTCATTTTTTAGTTTAGTAAAAAGATAACATATTTTTAAGCTATCAGTAAAATTTTAATCAAATCATTTGATAACGAAAAGATTTTTCCTTTATACCTCTTTTTAGCCATAAAAGGTCGTTTTTTAATTTTTTTATTGACTTATTTTAATTTCATAGATATTTTTTTAATCTTTTATATCCAAAAATTTAAAAATATTACTAATTCAGATTGTTTTTTTAAATTCGCCCCCAATGTAATTATATTCCTTCAGTCAATAAGTGCATTTTTGAAAAAGTTATGTTGTTTAATTTTATACAAATTCCTCTAATCTTATTCTTCTTCTTTAATAACGTATTCTTGACACATAGAAAAAAAGTCTTAATATTGCTCGATCCTCAGTGTGATGTAAAACTTCGAATTTCATTTAAGTCAATCGTTTTGAGAAACGCCATACATTGATTGATTGGTGGTTCTTCCTTCCTTCTTCCTTTGCCATTGAAATTTTCTAAAATTATTTAAAATAATTATATTCAAAATTTTTAAACTTCTTAAAATAGATTTTTTTTTGTTTGAAATATTCGTGCTTCATGAAAGTTTTTATTAAATATCTCTCTAATAATTTATATATTATACATTTTTCTACATTAAATTTATTATTGTAATCAACATATAATTCTTAGCATCATTAAGAGCATTTAATATATCTACATAATGTAACATTTATGCTTATCTCAAACATATTAGAAATCAGCTATTGGAACAGTATAAGAGTGGACACCTTGTACTTGTGTTTTACTAAAATGCTCTCAATACATTCAAAGTTCTCTCTATAAATAACGATGCCTTCTTTTCTGTGTACTGCTATTGTTAATATAAGTCTTTTTTTCTAGAAAAATCGAATCGTACAACTTGGAATTTATGCGGCCACGAGAAATGAAACCACATGAAACGATTGTAAAATATAGCACAGTTGGTAGGTAAATCTTTACTATAATTTATCATGCTATTTTATTAGATGTGCATTGAGACTTTTAGTATCAAGTAATAAAAATATTTGCATTGTACTATGGATATACAAGGATATGCCATCATTTTGAAAAGAGATAAAAAAAAAATGAGAAGAATAAAGATACGTCATAAATCTTTTTCAATATTTTAAAAATTATTTTAGATATTTTTTAAATTATGAAATTAAAAAATTAATCTTTCAAAATTTCAAGAACAATTAAAGTAATAAAATTTTTTTTCATTTTGTTATTGTTTTTTTATTAAAAAAAATGGAGTAAATTCCAAAAGACTGAACATAATTCAGACAATCATAAAAGAAGGCGAAAGTGAAACATGAAATAAAATTGCCAATCTCAGCAAAATATTTTTTTTTCTTTTACACTTCAGAATTTTTGATATTTTTAGGATTAACTAATGCTTTGTTGAACATGTTTTCGCTAATCCCATTTTGTCAGCATAAGATGCCAAATCAAGGATAGGGCAAAGATTCCGAATAAAAAGGAAGTTTATCAAATTTTGTAGGTCAAAGTGACGAAGTACCTGAAATAAAAGCTTTACTTTTAAGCTTTAGTACACGAGGTTTTTTTTTTTATCTGTTCGTCACTAGCATTTCGCTAGGAGAACCTCGTCTCTCCAGCTCAATTGCAACACACAGTTCCCTCGTGAAGTATACATTTGTCGATTGGTTTTTGTATAATTTTGGTTAAGAGTACAGAGAGAGTAGA
>JAPMOR010124106.1:7957-22944 GCA_026543865.1 Argiope aurantia | reverse complement strand
TCCTTCGATTGGTTTTTTCTTAACCAGTTGTGGTAGCAAGAAATTCACAGGTGCGCGTTCCAAACAGTCGACTGTAATTTGCAGTGAGGTCACATGAAATGCCCGATATACCCTAGAGAAATAAGATAAAGATTTATATTTTCTAAATTAATTAATTTTCGACCCAAAACTGTGGTCCTATAAACCGTGTTCCGACGAACTGTTTCAGTCGCCGGATCGCGAGATATTTTTACTTCTGCGATAATTGCCTGCTGACGTGTGTAGCACATCACTGGCGATTCTGTGACAAAAACATTTCGATGTGCTTGGCACGGCAAGTGATTAAGAAGTGAAAGGAAAAGACTGAGGTTGAAAATATGAGAGCAAACTGAACATCGTTCATCGATTAGGATCCGTCTGTTTGTTCTACATTTAGTTGCATTTCAGTTCTTATTACTTTTTTTTATTTAAATTACTAAAAAATAATCAATGGGCGTCAAATGCACATTTTACAAGTTGACAATCATTCTTGCACAAAAGTGACTTTCTTGCTTTAAAGCAAATCAAATCTGGGAAACTTTAATTGGAGGGAAACTGCCATGTATTCTATTCTTGTTGTACTTCCAACCATCATTTTTGAAAGAATGGTAGATCTATATGTGCTTTAGCGAATTGCTCCCTGCAGTTAGGCTTTAATTTTATGAAATTGATTTCCTCTAAGAGAAACATCAGTGTGGGATAGTTTATTTTGAAAGTACTCCAGGAAGCAAACTATTCTAAAACACTGGAGCTAAAATCAGATTTCTATTTCAATTGAAATCTATGAATATCAAGTGAAATCTAGCTACAAGTCGCTTTGACTAACGGATGCACTTTACTTTTAGCATGAGTCCTTGACTCATAAGCTTATCTAAATATGAGTTACACTGAATGGGCTCGCTCAATAACAACACGCTTTCCGTTTAAAAAATTAAAATATAATCCGTTATAGCATTAAAAGATATATTTATGTATTAATATTTCTGTAAATACAACATAATTCTTCTTCATTTCCAAACTATCCTTCAGTGATGTTTAGCTACTGTCATGCTTATTTTCTGAAATGTAAACCCTATATTTTTGTGACATTTTAGGCAGCACAAACAGAAGAGAAATATTTTTCATTATTGGGAATGATAAATTGAAGAGTGATGCGGAATTCCAACTGAAAATTCCATCACTACCGCAATTCAATCTGTATCTACGAAGTTTGAAAGGAATAAGAAATGACAAGACAGTAATGAAATTAGCATTATTTGAAAGTTATTATTATGAGCTTATTTATGAAGTAAGTGTAATTTATATTAAATACTTCATATTTTATTTCATTTTAGAAAATTAATTAAAACATAAATGAAGGAATTTCATTTTACAGTAGAATAATTTTTCCCACAATTTTTTTATCATGCAGTTATTATTGGTGATGATATTAATTTAGCTCGTTAAACTTTGTATTACTAGGGTCATTAAAAAATAGAAATTAAAGTACGTTATTTTTTTGACATTTTATTTATTTTTTAAACTATAAACATTTATAGCCTTTGCAGCTACACTGTTATTGCTTACCCCTTCGAGAGTAATGACGAATCTGACTCACGCATATGAAGTTTTAATTTTAAAACTTCAATTAAATGAAAGCATTAAATAATTTAACCGGTAAAAATCAATTAAAAATTGAATATCTTAAATGTCCTTAAAATGATTGTAGAAATTAAAGTAATAAATGTTCCAAATAGGATGTCTCTACAAAATTAATTCGTAGGTCAAAGAGTTAAATTCTGATATAGTAAGAGAAGATGGAATTTTTAATCAACTTGACATTTTCTTATATTTTTTATTATTGGCATCGTAAAAGATTATTTTTTAAGAATAAGAATTTTTTTTAAGAATAAGAATAAGAAATGTTTTCATGGTAACATGATATCTTACCATATAAGGAAAAGTTACTTAAAAAATATTTATACTCCTTGGAAAACATTTATGAACATGAAATTTATATATAATTTTGAAATTTCCGAATTTAAAGTGTATTAATTATTAAAAATTAAAAGTATAACAATTACAAAACGCATTCATTGTTAATAAAAATTTTAATTGCAATGATTAAAAGCGCACAAATTTCAAACAGTATAAAATTAAAGAATTATGAATTTGAAAAATAATAGTAATGAGACCAATAACCTAGTAATTCTATTAAAGCATGGAAGAAAGATCTGTTGTGAAAAATTACAATAGAGCAAAAAACAACGAAATGAGAAAAATGCTACAATTGTTGTACAATAAGGAAATTGGAAATGCTTATTAGATTTATTGTTGCCCGAATTTTTTGACTTGAAAAATAATAATAATGAAATATATATTCTAAGGAAAAGAGAGAATTCTAATCGAATAAAGAAATGATCTAAACTAAAATGGCTAAGGCTTAAATATTTGTGAGTTATAAAGAACGGCTTGAACCAAACATTTTTTTTATTAAAATAATAAATAAAAATCGCTTATTTCAAGCAAGGAAAAAAAATATAAATGCTCTTTAAAATTGTTTTTTAAATTCTTTTATTACATGAAATTATTATATTAAAAGGAAATTTTATTCATCCTCTAATGATTGTCATTTAAGGTGAAAAAGTCATTTCTTGTTAAAAGTTTAAATAAATGTTTAAATACAATTTTTAATTAATTATTCTGAAATAAAATACAACCATAAAAAATCCCCGGCAATAACATGAACAACCAAATCAGATTATTGCATGCGCAAACATCCAGTATGATTACCACCCACATTTGATATTTTCTGTATAATTTAAAAGTTAAACCATTTAGAATTAAGATATTTCACTTTATCGTATATCAAATTATAGCTTGAAATATGCTAAAAAAATATAAGAAACTTCATATTCACAGATGTGTAGAAAATTTACTCTAAACTTCCAAAATGCATTTATCTACATACCATTGCATTGGCCCTTCAGATTAGAGTGGAATCCTTTTCAAAACATTATATGATCAAAAACAAAATAAGAATAATGCGAAAATTTAACTGCCTCCCAATTCGAGAAAACATCTAGGAGCAAGTATCTATTGCTGTTAAGTTTCCCTAGATTAGCCTATTGCTTTTTATAATTCCACTTTTTATTTGCTCCTCATTCTTTTTATGTTTACAGCTGAAAAGGAGATACAATAAGGATAAATAACGTGTTGAGAAACTCCTAGTAAAAGAATTGTTTTATTTCTAAGGTTAGATTCCAATCCAAGTAAGAAATCCATGAAGTCCAATTTCTATCTATAATTCCCTAGTTTAAGTGTTATACTCTCGGCCAAGTAAAGTAATCAGATTCACTTGGCCGATAAAACCTTGCCTTTTATATGTGGAAACCCGAAACCTCATAGCATGAGGCATAAAGCAATTAATATTTTTCACGTTTCCTAGACGTATCAATTGTGGTAGCATATATAAATTATTTTTAAGCAGAATATCAAGTAATTAGCCTATATTTGTGCCAATGCATACATTAAAGCATTAAATGTTGTTTCATATCTTCTGCAGGCGAATTATAATTTGCTGAAGAATCACACGGATGCGAACAAATTTTCTGTGGATTCTAAAGTTCAAGAAAGATTGCTTTCGTTCCGCTCTCCTTTTAATAAGTACTCGGTTACTTGGATGGATTATGGGGAAAAAAGGAGTGAAAGTACAAAGGTTCTTTTAACTTACAACAGGTAAAGTTCTTTTTTACTGCCTACTTTGATTATTGCCAGTATTGCACTCAGCCAGTTATAATACAGCCAGTAGACAGCGGATGTGTAGAAAGGAACTGATTTATGTTTTCCACAATTTCATAAGATAGATTCAGCCATTCTATGCTTGACTATCAATTGCCGTTTTTTGGCGTCCCTGAATTTTCTTTTTCTACTAAAATGATGGATATTTACACAAAGAAACATGATAAAATAAAAAAAACGATCAATATATTTAAGTTTGGAAAACTATGGAAAATAAATGGCAAATAAAATGAAAAAAGCACAACCTCGCATCAGAAAGAACAAAGAGCAAAAAATGTCGGTATTAATATATGATAAGTGATCCATTTTTTCACTTTAAAAAAAAGACGCCAAATTTTACAAACGCATATGCAGTAAGAAAAAAATACAAAATAGCGGCATGTTGTTCCGTTGGGAAATTACTTGCCATCGACAGAATAGCATTTTTCAACCTTTCTATTCGTGCGCTGCCTACTGACCGTCTTATAACTGGGCTAGTGTAAATCCGGTAATTATTTCAATTGCTGTTTACATCTGCTTTGGTAAAGTTGATCCCCAATATTAATAAAAATGAAATCTGCTTAGCTGTAGAGTTTCTACAGAATATACTGTTGAATCTAGAGTTACTAAAATTGGCACAAGTATATATTGAATGCTGAAAATGAGATAATTGAATTTCATCATTCAAACTTCGGTTATTCGAGAATTCAGTCAAAACCAAATCCTTTTGGATAATTTTTTAACCAAAGACTTTCGGAAGAGTACGGAAAAGTCTTTTTAAGCCATTTTAGGCCGCAAAATTGCATTTATCTAATTATGCAAGTTTAAACACTATCGATTATTTTACTGAATGAAAAAAAAAATTTGAAAACATCTTTTACAGTTCTAAACTGAGAAAGTCAACGGTCATTCAAGCCATTGCTACAAGATCGCGAATTATTTTCTCTTATTGTTTTCTCTTTTTTGAAATGAAAAAGCATGATTTTTGCAGAAGGAAAATTCGCAATTCATAAACCAGGGAAAATTATTTTTCCGAATTGTAAGATTTCAATGAATTATATTAAAACAAATGTAGACTTTTTTTTACATTTACCTAGTATTTCAAAGGTATTTTACTCGTAAAACCTTTTTTTACGCATTTTTGAATGACCAAAATAATATTCCTATTCATAGTTAACTTGATTCTATGAGACTTTTTATGGAATTGTATTAAAGTATTAATCTTTTTTAGTTATACTTGTTGAACTTACCTTTTAATAATCTTAATTAGCATACCGCAAACAGAATGGAACATATAATAAAACATTTTTTTCGCCCTTATAAACATTGATCTGAACTGTTTATTACCCAAATGAAACAATTTGATATGCATTTTAATTTTTTAAACATATTTAAATTGATAAACGTTTTAATTGCATCTGATTTTTTAAAAGTTGTAGAAAAAGATGTACTGTAAAAGTTTGGCTTGAATTATAACAATTGTTGCATTTTTTTATTTCAAAATATTCCTTTAATTTTAATGACACTTTTATTTAAAATGCATTTCAAATCCTTTTCATTTATGTAACAAACAGTTTAAACCAGTATTGTATAAATAAATTATAAATATTGGTTCGTTAGAACTCTAAATGAACAATTTAATTTTGTTATCGTTAGATTTGGTTTATCCATTGACACTCTTCAAAGATTGAAATAACGATGTTTTATTCTTTTCTGGACACATATAAGCTTCATTTTTGATTTTGTAAACAAATAAATCCATAAAAAAATATTACCTAAAAATTTCTTTTCCAAAGCATTTTAATTGATTTGCGATCGACATTTTCTTTAATTCTGAATTGTTAATTTTAATTACAACAATAACAATTATTTAAAACGACTTGAACATTTTAAATTTTGTTGAGTAACTGGATTGTTGTAATTGGTATACGAATGAAGCAACTGTTTCAAGATGGCGGTTGGTTTTTAATGAAATTTCGGCGTTACAGTGCATCGTAATATTAAGTTGAAAGTAAATGCTGCAAAATTCAAAACTCAAAATTTTATTGTCACATTCCTAGGTTCGTGAAATGTATTTGTGTCCACGTGTTTTGTCTAAATTTGAGATATAATAGAGCCTACATAAAAGAAGCTTCATTACGATCTTTAGGTAATTAATTGATTAATAAATCCCTCCCAAATTTCATCTTATTGAGTTTTAAAGTCATCATTCAATGACTTAATTAAGTTGTTCGAGATCATAAGACCAGTTCTATAAACGAGGCCTCTTGGAAATTTAAACGTCATTTTAAACTTCACCAAAAAGCAATCATTGATGGTCTTCCCAAAACTTTCTCGCATACTCTCGAATAGAGGTGTTATCTTCCTCCATTCATATGTAGATAAAACCATGAATCCCTTGCATGGTATTGGCGAACAATAGTTACGAAATATGATCTTTGACGTTAATCTAACATTTTTACTGTATCTATCCTGTTATCCTGGGGAATTTTCTTTTTGAAATTAATCTCTGGGACGTCGCTAATACATAAAATTGAACATGTATTTTGGTAGGGGGTTTTTCCCGACTGGTTAAAATTATTTAAATAATTTTTGTGCATTATGCTGCTATAATTTCGCTAATTAAAATGTGGTTTTTAATCAAATTTTTACAATATACAAAAAAATGTTATTTAATGGATTTTCAAAATGACTATACTGAATTGAAGACTTCTAAAAGTCAAAGTAAAATAATAAATGATATTAAAGAATTGAAAATAATAGCAAATTAGAACGTTGAAAAAATTATATTTTTGAAGGAAAAGAACGATAAAGAAATCGAAGGCAAGACAGAATTAGAATATTATTTCTTGATCATTTCTCAGAAAACGAAATCTCTCTTATAAAAAAAAATTACTAAAATTGGTAATAAATTTGCTCTACAAGGTGAAAAAAACCAGAAACCTTTTTTTAATAGTAAAATCTAATTCAAAAATATCAATTCGAGCAAATTGAACTGTTAAAGGAGTTAGGTAGTAAAAATTCTAAAAAGAAATAGAAAACTTAGCTTATATAATATTTGTAGATTTTTATATCTTAAGTTTGCTTATTGATATTCCTGGTCTTCTTTTTTTATGGGAATGAAATTTTAATAAAACGGTGAAGTAATTTTTACCTTAATACAGTTAACTGTAATATAATAAAATAATTTGAGATATTCACTGAAAAGGCTTTAGTAAAATTTTCATAAGAAAAGTGCAGAAAAAAAATATTCTAAATGGCTTCGCTTCAATGTTTGTGGAAAAAATATTCAATTACTGGTGATATTTCATGCTTATATCTATGTAAAATTAAATAGTTTATTTAGTGATTTAAATCGTAATTCGTATTTCTATCATGAAAACTACTATTTTAATTTTGTTTTTTTTTTATTGTCTCTCTAAAACTGCTTGAAATTAGTTTTTAAGTTCTTTTTGAGGGTCAAAAATAAAAGATAAAAGAAAAAGAAATAAAAAAGAAAAAGAAAAATGGATAAGATAAAAAATAAAATTGGACTATTCCCCCCGAAGTAAAAATAAATTCTTTTTGTAAAAGTAATGAAGTATTCTTTTTATCTTTGATCTTTTTGCATTATTGAAATAATTCTCCATAATTCTTAGCTGAGAAAAATAGTAAAATGGCCTGAATAATCTTTATTGATCTTAAAACCTTAAAAATATATTCAAAAAATTTTTAATTTTAAAGTGAAAATGAAATGTCAACAAACAAAAATTATTTTAAAAACTTAACAAAGCTAGAATGCACAATAACACATCCATCGTTTTATTTTTCTATATTACTGCAACCATTGTAATCTTTCTGAAATATGAGAGGTCTATTATCTCCCTAGGAATCTTATTTTTAGTAAAATTGAAAGTGCATTCATTACGTGGTAGTTTGTTTCATAGAAGAAATTAATCTGCCAATCTCATTTTAGGGCACCCATTTGTTTATTTTATTTCATTTAACTTTTCTTTCTTTCTTACAGTTTCAACTTAGACAGCCGATGGCTTTACGGAATCCTACCCGAGTCCTTTTGGGAAACGAATACGACCGCTTGGCTGCAGATCTATATCTTCTGGAATAGAGAAATTAACGAAAACTCTCATCAGCAGATCTGCATTATAGAGGATCCTCAATCAGTCACACAGCTATCTACGGGCTTCCTCCGCTTTAACGGAGGAGAACGAAAATACATTTGTGTATCAAAAAGACAAACTTTTGATGGAAAATTGCTGGTGAGAACGATTTACGGAATTGACAATAAATAACCTCTCAATTCTGCAATTATAAACCAACTATCATTTTGTTGGATCTCAGATATACTATTTTATTTATATATGATGTAACATGTAAAGTTTTTTTTCTATTCTTTTATCTGTACCCCACTATGTGTTTTCTCTATAGGGTTCTTTGTTGTTTGGAAGTGTCCAGTGACATCAAATGCCGTTTGTTCCTTCCTACAAGGTGTTATTGCTCCTCGGCGGCCCCAGCAAGTTTCCCGCATGGCATCTGGCTAGGTCGGGGTTCTGTCTGCATCATCTCGGGTTTTATAAATCCATTATAGCAAACAAACCAAAATTATACTATTTTATACTGAATCTAAACACATATGCGAACGTGTCAGGTTTAGTTTAGTTGTATTAACGTGCCGGTTGAAACAACTCTAAAGTTATTTTGAGACAGTCATCGCTGTTTCGAACCTCTGCCGAGTGAGGAGGATGACATCTGAGGCGGAACCCGCTCTTGAAATTTCCCCACCGCACCAGTAGGAAGATATACGAACGTGCTGGGATATTTTTAATGCCTCGATTGGAAATGGAAAGCCCCTTGACATGCTCTACTTTCCTCCTATCAGATTCAGGGAGCATGTTGAGATTCTCCCTTTTTTGGCTTTCAAATAAATATGGTTTAATACAGGGTCGCGGGATGGGCGCTATTTTAATTATTGCGAAGTATAGCCATTATGGCCACTTCAATGAATATGCTAAATGTTTGGAGTGCGAAGCGGAATTAACTTCACAAGCAAGATTTGCAGTAATTAATTTTGAAGCCCCATATAGCACTTGAATATTTTTCCTGGAATATTTACGATACTAGCCATATCTCAAAATGTATCCGTTAGAGTTGTTTCCTAATTGCATGATCACATCTTTTTTTATCTGTTTATACCTATATAAGCAATTTTACCTCAAATCCATATCATATGAGACACGATCCATGCATTTGTTTTCAAGTATGTGAATGCTATTGTTGATAAGCAGAACAAGCTGGAAGAGTATCAAAATCTTTCGTCATCAAATTAGTATCCAAGTAGTGGAGCAGCATCAAATTCTGGCAAAATGTTTTCTAAAAGTGCTCTTTTTTGTACTGTTTTCTCGACTCTCAGCACTATTCGATGAAGCTACATTAAATGTTCAACTTATCGTGAGAAAGAGAGAGAAAGTTGTAGGGAGAATTTCACTGTCGATTTAATAAAAATGCTACAAATCATTACAATAAATAAAATTTTGATTTTTTTTTTCTTCATTACATACTTCTATGCAAACATTGAGCTTCTTGATGTATTGCTCTATGTGAGGTAAATATACAGATGAAATGTTGGTACCGTTTTCTCGAAGAGCCGCTGTTATCTCTTCATATATTCGTTGTAAGTGAGGACCTCTGCAGGTTAAATCTGTAACTATTCTCCCTTTAGTGTGATGTGGAGGGAATGTGAGTTTGAAATATAATCACCGCTTTCTTTTCCTTGTTCAAAATGGCATGTGTGAAAAATATAGGTTTATCTTAACTGAACCAAATTACTACAGAATTCATTTGTTAATTAAAAAAATCTCGATAGAGAAATTCCGCACAAACTTTCTTTTTGTGTTGATCATAATGCTAAGACATGAATTTCAAAATGATGTATCCTTAAACTTCAAACAATGTGTCTAATGTTTTTGAGAAATGTAAATGTGTGCTGTATCCATGATTTCTGAGGGATAGCGAGTCCTCCTTATGCTATTATAACATTCATTATATTGTGCCAAAGTAGTACTGAGGGCGCAAAAAATTCTATCACGTCGATGCTTTTGGTCAAGCAAGCAATGACTACACTACATAAAAGCGCCATTAACTGATGGAAATAATAGAATATATTTGTACATTTACAGCAACAACAATAGATTCGATATAATCATTGGCAATTATTAAATTATTTCTATAATATTATTATGACATTGCTCTTCTAATACAATCATTAGCAACGTGCTGTTAAATATTTTTGAAGTTTTTTAAAATACCAAATGAGAGCGATGGAATTATTTTGTACACATTTGCATATATATATATATATATATATACACAAATTTTAAAAATATAATTTTTAAGACACATATTACATAAACGATAATATGTTAGCCATACCCTGACCTAGAAAGAGGCCATGTGGGAAAGTATGAGGCCACCGAAATGCAACTCCACCTAGCTCAAAGGAACAAACGACTCTAGATGATATTGGACACTTGCAAACAACAAAGGATGCGCTGGAGAGAACGCATATTGTCTTTTTACATTAGGAAAAAAAACTAAAAACGAGTTCTGATAAAATACACACCTGTATATATAAATTCATTTCATTTTGAAAATATTTAGGCCTATTTAATGGAATTATTTTTAAACATGATTTTAAAGCATTCGAAGGTTAATAGTGCAATTTTCTATATTTTAAATATTTAAGTGTATATGTGGTTATAATATGCATATGTTTTTCGTGTTCCAGGCTGCGTCTCAATTCACCTATGGCATCTGGAAACAAAGTGACGCCCTCAATGAAGTCCAAATCCAAATCTTCAATTTAACGATTGCACAGAAGTCGTGGGCGGTTGGTGTTTTTAAAGAAAGAAAAGGAGGCAAATTTTCGTATGAAGTCGCACTATCCAGAAATACACACTCGTCTGAAATGGTAGAAATATGTGACGATGTGAGTATAAGAATCAGTCGAATATGTAATATAAATATCTTAGTCTTGTATCATCTCTCCATATATAAAACGATAACGAACTTGACACAGAAATCGGTCTTATTACTTATTGTCAAGAATCCCATATAATTAATAGCAAGAATCAAATGCAAAAAAAATCGCCATATGAAAATTTTACTCTTATCTCAATGCTTAGCTATAAAAAAATTAGCAGATCTATAAAACATTGTTAGAAACATTCGCGACAGGATTCGCCGTGCCACTAAAAACTCCTCTCTGTCAGAGGAAATAATAGTTATAAAACATTCTAGTAAGATCACGCATGAGCAAAAAGAATGCACCGAAAGAGTGGGCAAAAATACTTGTAGCTGTACAATTTCGGAGCATGAGCGGATTGACTGGAATGACTGGAGTTGGTTGTATGAAAATCGTATTAAATGATTTTATTCCTACATGACCTAAATGTTTAACCAAATTCATACATCAAGAAATCGTATAAAAAGAAATCCGATGTTTTTTTTATTAGTGAAAGTTGTTACTTTATTGCTGATAGTAAGTTTTTTCCTGTAGAGCTTTCAGGAGAAATTGGTCTATATCTCATTTTCTCCTAGAAAAACCTTCAGTAATTTTATTAAAAGATGCAAGTAATCCTATGGTCCAATTTTTTAAATTTTTCTGGCTAATATCATAAAAGGATGAACCCATAACCTCCTTTATTTCGATTCTTATTTTTTAGACACACCATGCTTAACATGGCAGATCATTGATGGATTATAAGTATTTAATAAAATTACATATCTGAAAAAATTTCAAGCAAATCCATCAACTTTATTACAATATTTTTCCAGAATAAGTGTAATAAATATGAAAATATTTACACTATCTACCAATAAGTATTTGGACATCCATGCAAATGACGATATCTGCGGTCCTGATCTACGCCACACCTTCTGTCCTTAAATATAGGCTTGGAAACAGCATTGGCATTAGTCGCATGCAAGATGCCGTAAAATTCGGAGCTGTCTGACTTCGAAAAGGCGAAATTATCGGACATCATAGAAGTGGACAATAATTACGACACATATCTAGTGAGTTAAACATTCCAAAATCGATAGTGGCTTCTTGTGATTAAAAAGTGGAGGGTCGATGATGATTGCTGAAATATGCTTCGAAACGGCAGACCCATGAAAGTAAGAGATAGACAGATGAGTGTTGTCGAAAGAAATTCGGAAAAATTTCCCAAGCTGTGGCAGTTCCACGTTGGATCATTGTTATTTCATTGATGACAAAGCTACTTGCCATATTGCTAGGTCCACCACGCACATGATGACAATAGGGCAAGCTGACTGAATTGACCTGTCTAGAATCCAGACTTGAATTCTATAGAATACCTCTGGGACGAATTAGATAGCCGAATTAGATCAAAATCGATGAAAGAACTCATATGCCAAGCCGAATGGAAGAAAATACCACTATCTGTTATCCAAAGACTTGTGGAAAACATGCCCCAGGGGTTAAGGCTGTAAGTGCCTCCGGTGGAAGCTCTACCATCTATTGAATATGAAGAAATTGTGTGTATCTTTTTTATCACAAGTGTCCAATTATTTTTTGGTAGATAGTATATTAATGCATACTGTTAATAAAGGATTTGTTATATTTTAGATAAAAATATTCATTTTTCCTCCTTAATATTTTGAAAATACTGTAAAATGAATCTGATTTTTTTCATTTTCCCCCATTCAATTATTTTAATATTAAATAATGATTGAAATAATTAAAGTAACAAATATAATTAATATTTTAAATTGATTTTTCCCATAATTTACATCATCACAACTAACTGAATTTTTTAAATCAAAATATAAGTTAATCTTCCATCAACAGATGAAATAAATAAAGTCTTATTTTATTTTACTTTCTCTCTGCTCAAAACAGATTGCATTGTGTAGTGGAGGATATCGTAGCATTTATAATGCAGACCAACCAGAGCTGAAATTTGCTGTTGACGCAGACATGCATATCGCCAGTAGTCAAGAATTGGCTGAAAAATATTCTGTAGTGAAAGAACAAGAACTGGTTGGACTTTGGAATCAAATCATCGAAGCCAATATAAGTTTCTATTTCCCTTTCATGTCTGGACAAGAATCAATAAAAGCTGAAGGATTTGTAATTACTTCAGGAGGACCAACAACGACCAGGTTTTCAGTTTCTCTTTTATTTATAGATAGTAAAAATTTTTAAAAAAAGTATGGTATTGCTCTATTTTAAATAATAGAAGCTTCCATTATTGATATTGCTCTATTTTATATATTATAAGTTTCCATTATCCTTTTATCTCTGGAAAAGAATCAATAAAAGCGAAAGGATTTGTCATTACTTCAGGAGGACCAACAACGACCAGGTTTTCAGTTTCTATTTTCTATATAGAAAGCAAAATTAAACAGAAAAAATATTGGTATGGTTCTATTTTAAATAATATAAGTTTCCATTATTGGCATTGCTCTATTTTATATATGTTTCCATTATCCTTTCGTCTTAAGAATCAGTAAAATCGGAAGGATTTGTTATTACTTCAGGATGGCCAACAATGACCAGGTTTTCAGCTTCTCTTTTCTGTATAGGAAGCAAAATTGTAAAGAAAAATTATTGCTATTGCTCTATTTTAAACTAAATTTTCGAAAGCGATTTGTGATAATTTTAACAGAATATTTGTCGCGAAATGTGACTGCATTGAAAACTGCAATTTTGGGGGTAAATATGTTTTTTTGTTTGTTTAATATTCTTAATGTTTGAACAGGTTACTTTATAAAATCGTTGAATTTTGTTTCCAAGTCAATTTTTTGTGGGAAAGTTGCAACGACTTTTGTATTTGAAATTATATCTGTTTTAATGCTATTTTCAATCTTTAGATGTTATTCTTTTAATTCTAATATTTGATAAATTTTCTTACGAAAAACCTTACAAATTAAAATGAAAGGCAAGTATTTTTAAATTTGCTTTAATATTTTCTCAATATGTCTTGCAATTCCTGAATTAGAGAAAAAAGGGCCATCTCTCTTAATTTTTAAAAGCACTCTTGTCGTTTAACTGATATATTTTGGTTTCATAGATGTTTTTACAATCCTTTTTACAGTAAATTTCTAACATATAATTTTTGTAGAGCGTTTTCAAAAACTTCATTCCAAAAATAGTCATTTCAAGTAGAAAATTCATCCTGAATAGAGAGATATATACCCCTGATAAAAAAATGCAAGGATAAAAATTTATGAAATTGCACGGGAGAGAAACTTATTTAATCAAAAAGAATTTTGAAAACAGCTAACATTTCTAATATTAAACAACAGATACAGTCTTTTTCAAACTTTTATTACTGAGAAATAAATTATTAAATGCGAAAAACTAATGGATATTAATTCATAAATCTTTGTGAAAATTTAAGGTATATTCATTTAATATTTAGCAAAATTAATCAGTTGTTTGTTAATTTTATTACAATAGAAATTTTAATTAGTGGTATAGAAAGCGTCATTAGTTGAATATTGTGGTGAGGATACATTTCGTAAAAAAGATATACATAATCCAAAAAAAATTGAAGCATTTTTTATAAGTTTTCAAAATTTTGTAAAATTACGTTGTTTGAAATTTTTCACACTATCTTTTATCAGTTCTTTAATGGTATTAAATAATTTTAATCTTCTATTTCATAGTTCTTTACGAGAATTGCTACTTTTAGTAGATTGGTCAAGTAATTTAAAACAAAAAAATTCAAACCATATATTTTTTTCTTTTTTGCAATTGAAAATTAATACTAAAAATATAGCTTCAGACAACCAATTTTCTGCAAAAAATATTTACTGCGTTTCAAGAAGTGAAAGTGCACTTTTGGGGATTGCTTCAGAAAACAAAATGGTTCCTTCTATAGGAAATCATTCTCTTAACCATCACATTATCATTATCGTATTGTTACTTAAAAGAGTTATTTTTTTTCCTTATGTAAAATGTAGTATTGGTTGACACGAAATCCAATTAATCTACCTACATTAAAAATTATTTTATCAGAAAATAAAAAAAACAAAAAAAAACTCTTTCATTTGTCCATAAAATAAGACATATTTTCTTGCGTTGTTAGATATGATATTTAATGGCATTTGTTGCATGGTGACAGACTTTTGAATGAAATAGTGTGTGTGTGTGTGTGTGTGTGTGTGTGTGTGTGTGTGTGTGTGTG
>JAPMOR010124086.1:265008-276790 GCA_026543865.1 Argiope aurantia | reverse complement strand
ATACAGTGGTGGCCAAAAGTGTGGACATTTTTTGAAAGTTTCATGTTTTTCAACTTTGCGTGCTTGTAGAATATATTAATTTTCACTTAAATGCAAATGTTTAGATATCAAATTGAAGGTAATTCAATGTAAAATTTAACAACAAAAACAGTATTACAATATCTGTATTAAAAAAAAAGTTGCTTTCATTTTAGTAGAACAAACAAACACAAATCGTTTTGAGTAATGACTTGTTTTGTAATAAAAGCGTACTAGCCAATCACAAACACTGTTCTGAGGACCCATCAAATGTCTGTAACTATAATTTAGGTTATTTGGATGGTAAAAGAGTTATTGTTGTGGAAATATTTTGCGGAATGATGCATACTAGTACAATTAAATAGAGTATTGCTGTTTTTGAATATTTTAAGTCCTTTTTTTATACTTAAACTAATTTTAAACAAACAACACCAACAAGAAGAACTGATTGGACATCTACAAAAAGAAGCCGAATTGTCATATTGAGAGAAAATGGCCTCTCTTATGTTGAAATTGCAAGACAAGTTGGTGGTTCAGTGACTTGTTCTGGTGTACAAAAGTTCTGTTTACGTTAAGGAAAAACGAAATCAGTGGAAAATAAGGCCAAATCAGGCAGAAAAAAATGCACAACTGCTACTGGCGATAGAAAAATTAAACGGCTATGCCTTCAAGATATAAAAATTTCATCAGATGCCATTAGATGTGAAATGAATGCAGCGGGTATTGCAGTAAGTTCAAGAACAAAAAGAAGAAGGTTATCAGGATTTGGACTACAAGCTAGAATTCCAAGGATAAAACCATATTTAAATGATAAGCAACTCGAAAAACGTGTTAAGTGGGCAAAAGAACACATTAGATGGTCAGAAAATCAATGGAAGCAAGTAATCTGGAGCGATGAGACTAACATATCGCTCTTTGGTAGTGATGGTAGAAAATACGTGAGACGCAGAGTAGGTGAAGCGCTTCATCCTGATTGCATTGAAGCAACTATGAAAACAACAACAAATGCTATGATTTGGGTATGTATGTCTGCAGATGGTGTGGGCAGAATTCAAGTGATTGATGGCATTCTGAATAGCAAAAAATACATCGAAATTGTCCTGGAACCAAAAGTGATACCTTCCATCAAGGATTTCTTCCCCAACAAAGCACCATTTATTTTTCAGCAGGATTCAGCTCCATGCCACACAGCAAAAGTATGCAAAGCATGGTTTCAAAATAAAGGCATAGATGTATACCATGACCAGGAAACAGCCCTGATCTCAATCCAATCGAAAATTTGTAGCGACGTTTGAAAATTCTTGTACGAAAAAAACGTCCATCCAATAAAATACAACTTATTGAATCTATAATTGATTCTTGGCATCATGTAATTACGAAAGATGAACTCCAAACACTCGATCACCCGATGAAAAGACGCTGTGAAGCTGTCTTAAAAAATAAGGGTTATCCTACTAAGTATTGATTGTGTAAGTATCACTTTATAAAAAATGCAAATCTAAGATAGATCTTACTAAAATGAGCGTAACTTTTTTTGTAATACAGATATTGTAATACTGTTTTTGTATTAAATTCTAGATTAAATTACCTTCAAATTGATATATAAACATTTGTATTTAAGGGAAAATTAATATATTCTACAAGCACGCAAAGTTGGAAAACATGAAACTTTCAAAAATTGTCTACACTTTTGGCCACCACTGTATATATATATATATATATTTGCGACCATTTCTAGCAATGCATAGTTATATCAGTGCTAGATGCTTCATTTCTTAAGTGGATACTTTTGCACTATACAGTACGAAGCAATTTAAATTACTATGAAAAAAATAGTAGCTTACCGCAACATATTACCTTTACAGTGGAAAAGATATAGGTATTTCTATATTGAAGTATCTTTACCAATGGGCCGAGATATTTCGTTTTTCTATAATCACTACCGTTATTTCTGAAGAGAATACTTTTTCTTCTGATAGAAATTAAGTTCTATTGTATCGCGAATACTTTATTTCCATAGTTATTATAATCTGATTTGGCAACACTGGGCTTCAATGCGTCAGTTATTATTATTTGTTTTTGTTCTGTTGTCTGCTACTAAATACTCTTAATTTACTCAGTGAGCGTGCTGAAGTGCTGAGAACAGCACTGTTACTGCCTAAATCGCTTCTGTGTGAGGCGAAATTTATTTATTTAGGTAATTTTTTTATTATTATTCTGATAGTTGAGGATATATTTTCCGCTTATTTTTTTTTGGAACATACAACTAGAAATAAAATCTTCCGTAACGGTTAATACAACAGAAAGTAAACATTGAAATGAATGCGGTTTTATTGCAGCTGACTCAGCTGCTCTTTAAATTACTGTGATACTTTTTGACTTCTAATTGACAATTATCATATATCTCTGTAGTTTTCTCTTTGGAATGTTTTCTTGATTAATAGAATAATTACTTAAAGATGAAATTTCAAAAACAAATCAGAAATGTTGGCCAAATCCAAAAACATTAATTAGACGAAGTGTTTAATCAATTTTCTATAAAATATTTAATTATCTTTTGATGGATTTTTTCGTGTGTAAAATTACAATACAGCTGCCCCCTCCCTTTAAGTTTATCGCATTAAAAAAAAAAATTCTTAATTACTATATCATTTGCGTCTTTGGTTTCGGTTTATAAATTTTCAGTCCGGTCCAGTTCTTAATTCCAAACTGATTTAAAACTTCGATTTTCTTAAAATCCTTATTACTCTTGAAATTTTACTAATGAACATTTAACCCAATGATTTCTAATATTACTTTTAGCATCGGTATAATACTTCATGATATGTATATTGGCTTGAATACTTTGTTTTATATGGATAAAATTTTGTAAATCCAATTTTAAATTTTGAATATTAAGACCCTTTTTATTTTTTTTTATTTATTTATATCTGTAAAGCTGCATAAAAGTGTAAGATTAAAGTATTGTAAAATTTATTTTCATTATACTTTTCAGTATTGTTTTTCTAATACTAATTTCTTTATTGCTTTATTTTTTAGATTAAAAAGAAAATAAACTAAAAATATTCATTCAGTATTATGATTCATTTATGAAATTAGCTTATTGAATTAACATCATGGAACCTCAAAACAAAGGAAAAATTAGCTACTCTATAAGAGATGCAATATTTTCAATTCTAGATTTACATCTACATTAATTAACATGAATTACATAATGACAAAGAAGTGGGAAAGCAGTATTTTTACAAATTATTTTGTTTTGTAGAAAATGTAGATTAATTTAAGGATTTCTCAACCATTTATTTTTCATCCTTCTCTATATAAGTTTTTGTGTACTTTTTTAAAACTTTCTCTTTAATAAAATGTTATAAACATCTTTAAGTATAACTGAGGAAACTTCTAATTTTATATGTATGAGATAATTAAATTTTTCTACTTTTATGAACCAGTTATTGAGGTAAGTGTTAATTATTGTTAAATTTGTAAGCATCTAGTATTGAGCTTGAAAACGTTCGACAAAAAAAAAAAATAATAATTTCTAAATCAGTATCCTTTAGTTCTTGTGAAACATTTTATGTTGTATTACTACTCTGTAAGTTAACAAACTACTACTGTTCTAAATTGAATCTAAAAATTAAGAATTATCATAATGCCTTACCTATAATTATCCTTTCCCTTTTGAATTTTTAAATTTCATTTGATAGTATAATGTTATATATATATATATATATATATATATATATATTAAATGCAATTTGGGCATATTATTTATAAAAATATGTAAAGATTACTGTAAATGTTTTTGTTTATATGTGCAGAAAAATCCATATATTTATCCAATGCTGTGTCTATTGTTCTTATTTGATTTTTCTGATTTTCTAGACTGTAGTTGACTGATTATATATGAAACAGCCATTAGTATATCAGAATGGTGAAAGAACTTCAGGTAATTATAATGCTATTAATTAGTCCCTTTTGATATTTGAAATTTTCAATAATGACAAAATATTTCTGATATTTGCAGATCTTTTATATTCCTTTATTTTATTTTTAATTTTTTGTGATATTTCTTTTATTCTTGGTGCTTTTTTAAATTTGGCAATATTTATGACTTTAACTTGTAAATGCAAACAACACAGAATTTTTTTTATAACAAAGACCCACTAATAGTCATTTGCTAAAAAATGTAGGAATTTTTCAAAATCAATAATTTTTTCTCTCATAACCTTCATAGGTGGCTCAGAAGGAAGGCTTTAGAGAAGCAAATATAGGAAAAATAAATATTTAATTTTTTTTTTAAATTCAGGATTTGAATTGAATTATGTTGAAAGTCATGTTTGAAATACAGCTTATATGTGAAATTATATGATACAGGGTTTATATGCACAAAAAATATTTAATTATTAGCTTATTGCTTGCTTTGATTCTATAAAATAAGGATATTTAAGGTCTAAATATTCTTATTTGAGTTCTAAATATCTTTATTTGAGGTCTAAATAATCTTATATATATACTAATCTTCCAAAAATGGATGTGTCCACTGAAGGATTAATAAATTGGTATTAATTGTTCAAAATTATTTTTAGACATTATTTTCTATTATCTGTTAAAAAATAATATTATATCCACACACACATGCACACACACACACTCAAAATTCATTTTAATGGTGGGGGGAATGCATAAATGAGTCGAGGAAGAATAATTTGTCTTGTTTAATATTAAAAAATTAGCACAAATTATTTGTGCTGATTGTTTAAGCTTTCTTATGAATAAAAGGAAGTACATGGCATATTAAGTATATTTTTAAAGTTTGTCTTCTTTCACTGTTGTTCAATCATCTAAATCATTTTCCTCTGTAATATTTAAAAAGATATACATCTGAGATTCTGATTTGAAAATATCAAAGGCAAAAAGTTACATTATAAAAAATATTCTGGCATTTTCATGCAAAACTAATTTTGAAAAGAGCTTTAAATTCTTTAATTTTTTATAATACTTAAATCACACACTATTTCATTATTTTATATTGCAAAGTTCTTTAGAAGGTGCTTGCATTTTGAATAATTGGAAATATAATAGATTCTCAATATATATGCATAAAATATGTATACACTTAGTTACTTTTCTTTTTTAAATCATAAATGTATTATGATTATTGCATATTGTTTCATTAAGAAAAATCTCTTTTGCTGTCTTGTCTATACATATAAGGATGTGTTGAATTTTAATTGCAAAGTTAATTGG
Organism: Argiope aurantia; assembly: GCA_026543865.1. NCBI lineage: Eukaryota > Metazoa > Arthropoda > Arachnida > Araneae > Araneidae > Argiope > Argiope aurantia. The sequence continues at coordinate 271,525 of JAPMOR010124086.1, read as the reverse complement.
AAATGCTTTATTATTTAATAGGATACATTTTTAATATTTATTCAGACTGGTTTACAGTTAAAAAATTAAAATTAAAAAATCTTAACCAGAATTTAAAAATACCATAAAAATATGCATGTTTTTAAATGTTTTTCTTTAAGTATAGCTCTTGTCATTATCAATAAAAACTATCTAATGTGTAAGTCGTTTAAGAATTATTTTTTAAGTTGTAAAATTTACATCAAAATTACTGGTTGATGTAATGTTTTTTCTCTTGTTATGCATGTTTATCACATAGTTTTAAAGTTTAACTTTGGAAATTATATTCTGTGTAATTTTATGATTCAAATGTTATATGCAGTAGTTTATATGATATGCAATATTTTTTGGCTAAATATTTCAGGTTTTATGTTAGGAGGGCATTTTTTTTATAGAATTCTTATATATATATATATATAATATGCATACACAGTATATTATTATTATTATTATTATTTTTTTTTGAAGGTTAAAGTATTATATGATTTTGAAGCGCAGCCTGATTCAGGAGAGTTAAGTATCTGGACAGGAGAGATAGTTACTGTTACCAATCAAGTATGTGACTTAAACTTTGTGATTATTATGTTGTATTTCTAGTTGATTTATGTGAAATTCATATAGAAATATCTTAAGTTCTCTAGTAGACTTATGATTCCATTCTTAAATATTTCAATTTGCTATTCAAAAATAATTAATTACTTCTTCATAAAATATTGCAAAAAAAAAAATAGGAACAAGTAAAGTAAATTCTAAGTATTTTTTAGTGCAATTCATGTTAGCGGCCTTGATATTTTATTTATTTGCTGGTTTGTAGACTATTAATATAATGTACTCTCATTGGTAGAGATTTTTAGAAAAGAAAATAATCATTGTGGAAATATTAAACACAGCCTAAATTTAAATAAAATCTTTTCAGTTTTTTTTTTCTAATTTATATTATAATCAGTCTTTATGTTAACATATTAATTCCCAATAACTCGTAGTTAGTGGTTTTGTTGAGAATCCTGACTGAAAGTTACCTTGAAGAAATTTTGTCATGATTGTAGATTATATGATATCAGAAACCAGAAGAATACCTTATTAGAAGTTTACAATTATAAAACTTTTTTTTTGTAATTTTTTTTAATTCTGTAAAGTTACATCTCATTTAATTAATTTGAGCTAATTAAAAAATTATAAGTGAAGCATAAGATGGAATTCAGAATTTCATGTAATAAAACACTGTTTTCATTATTAATATTCAAAATAATATTTTTTAAATTCTAAATATACAAAAAATTTTAATTTCAAGTATGTATTTTTTTTTTTTTTTTGTGATGAATGGATTTTTTCCCAAGAACAAGTATATTTGCTGTTAGATAGTTGTTAGAAAACTTTCTGCATTGAGTGTGTATGCATGGTTCATACTTGCTGCTACTCTAGCCAACATTTTGGTTCATTGTTAGAATTGTGACTTCTGAAAAAAATTCTGGATTATTTTAATTATGATTTTATCAAAATACTTTAATCACAGTTTTTCTGTTGTATTTTCTGCTCTCTCATTTGGTGGCATTGACTTTTCTCAAAAATATTTGACCAAATATAAGAATAAGTTCACTATTTAAAGTTAAAAATTTATTGTTCTATGTTTCAGATATATTTAAGGAAAGAATTCCATTGAATCCCCTCACCCCCTTTTTAAATTTAAGATATGAGGACGAACTTGTGGAAATAATTTGCATAAATGAATTCTTTTGCAGAGCTGATTTTTTTTGTATGTTTACTAAATATTATTTATAATTGAAGTGCATCAAACTGCACCCTATAAAGTATTTTAAACCCATAAATTGACAGATATTAGTTAATAACTACCACCAAACCTTTGCTTTGTTAATACTCTGTTGCATTGCAAATTACTCTTCTTTTCCAATGATACTATGATGATCAGTAATAAATCAGACTGCATTTTAAACTTTAAGTTGTTTCATGAAATTTCTTTGAATTTAGTGCATTAAATTTCCCCTGAGAGCTGTTTAATTATAGTGATTCTATAATCTCATATGCATTATAAGATGTTCTAAGAAAATTAATTCGGAAAACGATACTTATACAAGATGCCCACTAAAGTCTTAAGCCACCTGCTACCTTAACAACAAAATACAAATGGCTGTAGTTATAAAAATGGTATTTGGTTTAAAAGAATGGCTATATGCTGAGTGTTGAGGCTAATTACAGGGCTAGCTAGTGTCAAAATACAGAGGTAGCATTATTATTTAAAAAGAATGTGAAATCCCCCTCCCCCCAAAAATTAGAGAGGTCACCTTGCACATATATCTAGATTAGAACTATAAAAAAAACTATTGTTGTTGAGCTATGAATTCTTCAAGAAATGAGCACTCATTATATGGCTGATTGTTCTTTTTTTCAGCCCCAATATTCGATATTATGGAATTTAAGCAATGGCAGGATATTTATAAAATCAAATTCTGCAGAAGAAACACATAAAAACATTCTACAGAAGTTCTAAGTATTGTGCCTCCTAAAATGCAGTGGGGTATTGAAAATTCCATTATTAGCATTAATTTACAAGCATATTTGATGTTGAACTTGAGTGACATATCTGGGATTTTAAAGTGCCTACTAATATGTTTTCTGTCTATTGAACATATTATGTAAAAATGTGCCTCCTCCATTCACATTATGTCTATGAGGAACTTTTGCTGGATCTCTAAGTGGTGCATTATAAAGTTGTACAACCTGTAACAATATCATTTGCCAGTAGTTCTTTCAAAAGTGTTGACTAATGTGGAGATGAAAGTTTTGGAAATCGCAACCAAACAAATATTTTATATCCAGTTAGGGAAAAGAACTAGTGTACGGTATGCTTTACTACTGTATTGTATTCAAATTCAGTTTTAACACTGTTGCAAAAAATTGCGTTTCTTGTTGCTTAATGAGGGGGAAAAAATCATGAAGGATTACTCTCTGTCGATCACAAGAATAGCTCCCGCCAAGAAGTCTATCTAGTGGCGGTCGCTGTAGTAACAAGACTAGTTCATTTCTAATGGGGGATTAAGAGTGTAGGGAATTGGCAGAATTAAAGTTATAATAGACTGGTTGAAAAACAACGGAATACCCTGCGATCAAAAAATGCGAAAAGCGGAACTGTTCTCTCTTATAGACAGTAATCGTCCAAAGAAAATTGTCTATAAAATTGATAATTTAATAGAGAAAGAAGCACATGAAGTTATACGACTACCCCCTTATCATTGCGATTTGAACACAATCGAATTTGTGTGGTCCTCTGTAAAAAGAATAATAAAGGAACGAAATGTTTCTGGCCATTTAAGTTTGAACAATCTGAAATCTCTTCTTCAAACAGTTATCACTGAAGTTACTTCGGCAGAATGGGCAGCGAATTGCAAACACGTAAAAAAGCTTGAAAATAATTACTGGGAGAAAGATGGACTGTTAGAAGATTTAGTGGACGAACTGTCATTTCAAATTGATACCAATGATGATTCTGATTCAGAATAAACCGAAACTTGTGAGAGTGATTTAGAGGATTTTGAAATGATTGAATGAACATTATTTTCGAAATTTAGACGGTATTTTATTTTATTTTACTTTGAAAACTGTTTTGCCTTAGAAATTGTTGGAAAATACATGCTGAAAGTTTAATAATCAACGAAGTTCTGTCATTGTATTAATAATCTAAAGTCCTTGATAATTATTAATAGTTATGAAAATATTAAACAATTATTAAAAAGTTAAATAATTACTTTTTTATTGTAATAATTTTTATCTTTATTGCATATTCATTAATATTTCATTTTTATGTCTAAAAGTTTAAATATTATTATATAATTAATATATTAATCCATTTTTTTCACTCTTTATAAATCAATTTAAAAAAATCGCCAATACGTCATCAAGGCGATTAGTAAGCCAACATGGATGTCTTTCTTTTTGAATCCCCTATTGAAAATAGAGCAGGTCTTGTTTCCACGGTAACAGACTATCGTAGACATATTGGCGGGAGCTATTCTTGAGGTAGACAAACAGTAGTATATATTTTGCATTTAAAAGGAAAACCATCTGTATGTATGTCATATTCCTTGCAATTTTAGAAATTCTGTGGGCGTATACTTAGAATATAAAAGTTTTATTTCTCCCAAATTTGATCAGAACATTAGCATTGAATTATTGAAACTTTTCTTTTTGTGTAAATATGGAATTCATTAATTTCAGTGCTGGTTATTTCTATGGTGGTTTTGTTTTCAATTTTTTTCTAGGATGTCTGTCCAATGCATTGAAATAATGGAAATTAAATTAATATTAACAATCTATAATACTTTAAAAAAGTTATTGAATGTTATAATGAAAATAGTAAGGGGCAAAGCTACAAATAATTTTTAAAATTCTCAATTAAAGTAAAATGGTATATTACTTCCTATGATTTAGTGGTGAATCTTTGATTCTTTTTTTATTTCTGAAAGAAACATATTATAATAAATATTCTGTTATGAAAGAAAAAAGGCCTTTCTTTTTATTGCTCTGGTAACACTTAACTGTCTCTTGTAATGTTTCAAATATGAGAAATATTTTGCTAGAAATAGAATAAATAAGAAATATTTGTGAATTTCAGCATCTAAGCCATTTTTTTATTTATAATTTCTCGATCATATTTTTTCTATTTTGGTATAAATTCGATATTTTATGATTATAGATGAAATTAAGTAGGAAAATAAAAATTGTGAATAAAAGTGAATTTTGGAAATATATTTTTATTAAATATGATTTCTTTCTTCTTCAAAAACTGAGCTTCATTACTACGGTGTAGCATTATGTTTTAAATATCAAGCAAAAATGAGAACTCACAAAAGGTTAAAAGATATTACAAAAATTTATAATATATTAATATTCTTGAGGTAGTCAGAAAACTGGCTAATTTTAAAAACACCATGTTTAATACAAATCTGTTATTAACAATATGAAACAAATATAAAGTGAAAACATGCCTTTTCAATTTGTGTTATTTGCTGAGAAATAATGTGCATGTATCATTGCAATTTACTTAATGACTAAAAACTGGGACCCGTGGCATAAGTCTGTCATTCTTAAGTGAGTGTGTACTTGATTTCACTTCCACATATCTAATTAGCAAAATTTCTTTACCTCTTTTTTTGTACAGGAGTTGAAAAAACTGAATATGCTTATATGTGAAATAGAAATGAACTCATAACTATAATTGATTTTGTGAAGAATCTTCGAATTCTCATTCCATTACAGCTAAACACTGATGTCAGTAATAAATATTCCATATGAATTAAACACCATTTCTGGAGTAAGCAGTAATGGCCTATTTTTCCTGAAGAAACCATTCTGGTTGTGTTCATCCTTTCATTATTTATTATGTCTAGGTTCTGTGCCCTCCAGGATATTGTCTTTTTTAGCTGTTATCTATTCATGTCAAAATTATTTTTTTTTCTGAAAAATGTTTTGCTTATTATTTCCAGACAGTGTAGTATTGAAATGATCATTTGTCCCTATCAAAATTGCACTCCTTCCCATACTAAGTGTTAAAATTTTACTAACTTTTCATCCTCTCTATAATTTTCTCATTCTCCCCCACCCAAAATTTCATTCCCGTGGTCTTCATTTTCTACACTTGTGTAGCAAATTTTATAAATTTGTAAACTGTATATTCTTGAATTCAAAAAAATAGTATATTCTTGAAAGATAGTGCTTAAATGAAATGTCTTGAAAAATATTTTCTGAAACAAATGAAATGCATCACAAATATAAGTACAATATTAAATATATGTTTTTATTTATTATTTAAAACATATTTTTGAAAGATCTTTATCAGCTGTTGAGGGTTTATTCTGGAAATTTTTATTTGCTTAACAAATTATACTATTAATTATGTTTATTTTTCTGCCATCCCCTCTACTTACGTGATTGGCAAAGGCTAGTCTTACTATCTCCTCAATATGGTTCCTGTTTCCTTCCTGTAATGTAGCTTTTCAAATACTTTATTCTTTAGGCTAAACAGTTATTCTTATATCATGTATTTCAAGAGAAATCCAGTCAGATGGCACATTTTTTAAAATATGTTTTATGATGCTCTTTGCTTATTTGTATTAGTATATCTATATATCTCTATCTCTATATATTAATACAAATCTATCTATAAAAATTTTGTATTCCATGATACTTGCTTATTATTTAAATTTTGATTAGACAAGTCCATTCATCTTTATATCACATAGATATGGACCCTTTTAAATCAGCCTTATATTACATTTTTTGGAAATTGATAACATTGTCAAGATTCTAATCATTGCGAGTTTTTAATAACAAAACATTAGATGTGCCTGAAATTCCTGATGTTATCGATGCAATTTCATCTACTATTAATGAACTAAATCCATGCATGCATCCAAACAAATGTAAGTTCAATTTTTTCGTCATGTATGTAATATTGTAAATGCGTGCGTGTAAATTTTGCAGATGC
>JAPMOR010124086.1:220994-256300 GCA_026543865.1 Argiope aurantia | reverse complement strand
AAGACAACAACTATATACAGCATAGAGAAGACAATTATCTTCAGCCGAGACGTGGCATACAGCAGCACATAACAAGACTCTACTGCAGACAGTAGCGCACAGCTTAGTTCAGCACTAGCTTGACTCCGTCGCTGCTCTGCTAATCTCTGGAAGACTAGTTCTTCACCGTCGATTCCGACTACTCTGCTCTGGCAGCTGCAGACTGCCTCCTTTTATAGGTCTCAGGAGGAAGGGCTAGAAGCCTCTCAACCAATCAGGAACGTTCGAGGTGTATCTCGGTTCCCAAAGGAAGGATCGGGAAAATTCTCGATGTTTCTTGTGTAATCTATTTTGGCGCCAAAGTCGCCAAATTCGTCGCCAAGTTGCCAAATGGTTGCCATGCTCTGGGACCTCCGATACGACCGTTTTACACTCATCTGTATTGGACTCCGTCCAATACAGATGAGTGTAAAACGGTCTTTCTGATGATTGAACCTACTATGCTGGGAAGCAGCATTACAGAGTCGTAACATTGTTCCCCTACTCAGGACTGCACGTCCCGGGCAGTACAATATCTGAGTAAGAGGCATCTACTTACAGGATTACCATATTCACACAATAAGCAAGTATAAAATAACAAACACTCAAAATGACATACAGCGTAAATATTTTCAAAATACAGGAGCAATACAAAAATAATTTACAATACTAAAATAACAAAATTAAGAAGATAAATGATTTACATTATTTATCATATAATGGTTGACCATGGTCGGAATTGAAAAGATCTTAATCACCTTGTATCAATACAATGTATCACCTTCGGTTTTGAGTGTGGTAATTTCTGTATCCATACCTCAACGTCATTCAGTCTTTTAAGGACTGTATAAGGACCCTCCCAGTTGGTCTACAACTTCGAAGAAAGTTCTTTGCGACGTTTCGGATTCCATAACCACACTTGGTCTCCTTCGTGGAAATTGTGTCCCGTTGCTCTAGCATCGTATCGGGTCTTCATCTTCTCTGAAGCCATGCCGATCCTATATCTGGCCAGATGATGCACCTCCTCCATCCGTGTTCGGAGATTCTCGACATATACCTCAGACGCCAAGGGAGCATCTGGAGGCCGGCTGAACAGTAGATCTGCAGGCAGAAGAAGGTAATGTCCGAAGAGCATTTGGGATGGGGAATAGCCAGTAGTCTCGTGAACGGCACTTCCATAGGCAAGTAGGAAAAGTGGCAGTTTCTTGTCCGAGTCCAGTTGATTGCTGGACACCAGGAGAGAGAGACTGTTCAGAATGGTCGGATTGAATCCCTCTACCATGCCATCTGACTGAGGATGTAAAGCCGTAGTTCGAGTTTTGTCGATGCCGAGTATCTCACACAGTCACCTGCAAACAGCCGAATCGAAGTTTCTTCCTTGATCAGAGTGCAGTTGTAGAGGAACTCCGTATCTTGAAATCCAGTTTTGAACTAGAATCTCTGCAACAGTCGGGGCTTCTTGATCGGGAATGGGATAAGCTTCAGGCCATTTGATGAAGTAGCCCATGACAACCAGGATGATGTTGTTGCCATCTGATGACCTAGGAAGAGGGCCTAGGATGTCAAAAGCTATTCGTTCGAAAGGTGCCCCCACATTATACAGCTGCGTTTCCCTGGACCTTTACGTGCAGCACAGGGATCACATGTGTGGCACCACTTCTCCACGTCATTTCGCACATTATTCCAGTAGAACCGTTCTCGAACTTTTTGTAAAGTCTTCTTTAACTTAAAGTAACTTTGTAAAGTAACACCAAAATGACCCCCAGTCGGACTGCCATGGAGTTCCTTAAGGACTGTTGATACTCTTGTCTTTGGGAGTATTAATTGCCATCTGAATGCTTTTCCATCGTCAGACTCCCATTTGCCATACAGCACACCATTTCTTAGATGGAAAGAATCCCAAAGAGCCCAGTAACGCTTCGTTGTAGGATGTAAAGGGACGATGTCTTGCCAGCTAGACTTTCCGCCTGTTGACTCTTTAAATTCAATTATTGGCTTTATTTCAGGATCAGCTAGTTGGTCTTTCCAGACGCTCTCGTCACTCCATATATCTGATTCTCATGTTTATGGTGTTATAACTTGGCGAACTACAGAATCTACCATGCCAAATTTCTTTTCAACTCTAGAGCAGTATTTGCAGTTCTCCGAACATGGTCTTCTCGAAAGAGCATCTGCGTTTCCATGCGCTGATCCTTTTCGGTGGCGAATTTCCATGTCATATTCCTGTAGTCTCCGTATCCATCTGGCTATTTGACCTTCTGGATTTTTAAAATTCAATAGCCAAGTTAATGAAGCATGATCTGTACGAAGCAGAAACCTTCGACCGTAGAGGTAAGGGTGGAAGTTCTCTACGGCCTTTACGATAGCAAGAAGTTCCTTCCTGATCACACAATAGTTTCTTTACTGTTTGGACAGGCACTTACTGAAATAGACGATGACACGCTCCTGTCCATCTATTTCTTGGGACAACACAGCTCCGATGCATTCATGACTTGCATCCGTATCCAGAATAAATTGCTTTCCAATTTCAGGATATGCTAGGACGGGAGCAGATGTTAGGGTGTCTTTGAGCTTGTTGAAGGCGCTGTCACAGATGAATTCCGTCCGTCCAGATGAATTTCTGTTTCGCTTCGGTCAGCTTATGGAGTGGTCTGACGATTGTTGAGAAGTTTTTCACGAATTTCCGGTAATACGTACATAAGCCTAAGAAATTCCGGAGCTGGTGAACATTCGTCGGGCAGGTCCAGTGTCTTACAGCCGATATCTTATCCTGGTCTGTTCGAACACCTTCTGCTGAAATGATATGCCCAAGATAGGTGACTTCACGCCTGAATAGGTGGCACTTGGACGGGCTTAATTTCAGGTTAGCTTCCTTCAGCTTTTGCAGTACACGTCTAACATTTTGAAGATGTTCTTCAAAGGAACGCCCCATGATGATGATGTCATCGAGGTAAACCAGACAGGCTTCATAAGAAAGCCCTCCGAGAACTGTTTCCATAAGGCGTTCAAATGTTGCTGGCGCATTACACAAGCCGAAAGGCATAACCTTAAACTGCCATAGCCCCTGTCCTGTGGTGAAAGCCGTCTTCCCTTTATCTTCAGGATGGATTTCTACTTGCCAATACCCACTCTTGAGGTCCAGGGTGGAAAACCTGGTATTGCCGACAAGTGTATCAAGCGTGTCATCTATCCTTGGCAAAGGGTAGCTGTCCTTCTTGGTGACATCATTCAACCGGCGATAAACCACTCAAAATCTAGTAGAGCCGTCTTTCTTCATTGCTAAGACGATGGGGGATGCCCAAGGACTTGATAACGGCTCAATTGCATCATTATCTTGCATTTCTTTAATTAGTGTTTGGACTTCTTGTTTAGCGAATGGTAGTCATCTGGGGTGCTGCCTAATAGGAGGATGCTCTCCTGTATCAATTCGGTGTTTTACTAGTTGAGTCCTTCCAAAGTCCTTAGATGTTCGAGAAAATAAGTCCTGGAATTCTTTTATCAACTCTCTAGCAGCACACCTCTGTTTTTCATCTAAATCTGTATCCTGCAGCAAATTTTGGACTAGATCATCTGAAGAAACGTCCTGACTATTGCACTTCCGGTCTATACAAGTGACAGGAGTGCAAGTTGCTATCACCTCTCCTTTCTATATAATCTTTGTCTTATCACTGATGTTAGCCACTCTCACTGGGATGACTGACTTTGAGAGGTCCACTACTGACGAAGCTACCAACATTCCTGCTCTGGCACGGCCTGTATCAAGATAATCCATTACACCAAATCGGAATTTCTGCTACCAAACCGGGTATTACACATGCAGTCCTAGGCGATAAGGAGATGTCAGTTTTGGCTATTATTTTCTGGCTGGATTCCAGTTCAGCGTGTAGTCTAAAAAGAGTGATGTCTTCAAATTTGGAATTCATTTTACTATTTCCTAAATCCAGTTTAAAGTCGTATTTCCGCAGAAAATCTAGTCCGAGAATGCACGGGTCGGTAATTTCTGCTACAAATGCCGTATGGTGGTTGTTTATATTTCCAAAGCTTATAGTGAGGTTGACTTTTCCATGAACATAAATCTTATATCTCTTCACTGTCTGTAAGGTAATGCAGGGCGGCGTCCAGATTATTTTAAATTTTAATTTTCGTACCAAATTTTCTCTTATTATGGTCACATTGGCTCCAGTGTCGACAACCATACGGCATGAGATGTTACCAATTTGTCCTATAACGTAAAATCCATTGTCGCCGCCACTTATGGATGAAATATGAAATATTTTGAAATGGGGCTTTTGACTTTCTGGACACTTCCGCCCCGCGAGATGGCCACATATTAGTTTCCCTGATGTGGTGGAGAATTATTTCCACCACTTCTAGAAACCCGGCAGTTCCTACGGACGTGTCCGGCTGTATCACAAGTTCAACACCGAATTTCCGTACTTCCACCATCTTTGCGCTCTTTTAACCTCCGAATTTCTCTTCGCAAATCATCAATCTGTTTTACGAAATCAGAGTCCGAATCCGCAGCAGAGACATCTCTGATTGGGTGTCGGTCCTCACGTGTGGCCTGCTGGGCAACCTCTATTTTGTGTGCAAACACTAAAGCAGATCCTATATCTTTGACATCTGCTAGTCTAAGAGCCTTCTATGTTTCCGGATCCCGCACACTATGGATGAAGTGCTGGAGAGCCAGATCTTGACGTGTCTCAACCGGGCCATCAGAAATTGGTAAATGGGAAAGTCGCTGAATATCGGCAGCTAATTCCTGCAGACTTTCACCCTCTTTTTGATAGCGGGACTTTAACTGCAATCGGCTGTATTCTTTAGTGCACTTCACTCCAAACCGCAGCTCAAGTGCACTCGATAGAGCTTGGAAATCATGTCTTTCTCCTCCGTAAGAGTCTCAAGAATGTCGGCAGCGTCTCCTCTTAACGAAGCTGCCAAATGAAACGCTTTGGCTTGAGTATTCCATCCATTAGCTTCCGCTACCATAGCAAACTGTTTTTTTTTTGTATACTTGTCAGGATGTTTTTCCGTCGAATGTCGAGAGTTTAATCGTCGCTAGGGAAGGTGTAAATATCACTTTGGATTCCTCATGTTCATGGGAAATCTGCTTCTTCAGGCTTTCAATCTCCTTCCCAAATTTCTGTTCAAATTCTTTTCCGATGTCTTCTCGAACCTTCTTGTCAAGACTTTCTTCCATCTTCAAAATGTTAATTTCAATGTTTTCTCTAACTTTCTTGTCAATACTTTCTTCCATCTTCAAAACTTTAGTTTCCACTGAAATTACCTTACTCTCAAATGAAGCCACCTTATCTTCAATTGCATTCATCTTCTCCTGAATGATATTGGAGAATTCCTCTTTAACACTTACGATGTCCTTCTTAAGCTCCTTTTGTCCAGCTTCCATAGATTTCTTCATCTCCTCTTGTCCAGCTTCCATAGATTTTTTCATCTCAGCCAACAGAGGCAGTAACTCACCATTGCCACTATCAGCCATCGTAGCCTGAGATCTCGTTTTCGCTATACACTGTTGACCACTACCCCACTTCTGACACCAAATGTTACGAAATTTCCCGGTTCGTTCGGATAGTGGAATTATATGGTGTGGAGAACGCTCAATCAGCAGGCGGCAGTAGAAAAAAAACGACGTTTATTTACACGAACACACACAGGACAGCACAAAAGCGACAACTATATACAGCACAGAAGACGATTATCTTCACCCGAGACGTGTAGCATACAACCAGAATCTACTGCAGACAGTAGCACACAGCTTAGTTCAGCACTAGCTTGACTCCGTCGCTGCTCTGCTAATCTCTGGAAGACTAGTTCTTCACCGTCGATTCCGACTACTCTGCTCTGGCAGCTGCAAACTGGCTCCTTTTATAGGTCTCAGGAGGCGGGGCTCTCAACCAATCAGGAACGTTCGAGGCGTATCTCTGTTCCCAATGGACGGATCGGGAAAATTCTCGATGTTTCTTGTATAATCTATTTTGGCGCCAAAGTCGCCAAGTTCGTCGCCAAATGATCGCCAAGCTCTGGGACCTCCGACGCGGCACCCGGACTCCGTCCAATACAGATGACTGTAAAACGGTCTTTCTGATGATGGAACCAACTATGCTGGGAAGCAGCATTACAGAGTCTTATATATATAAATATAATATTGGTGTCTATACTGCATCCTCAAATTTGGTACACCATTAAAAAGTGATAAATAACTTGTACACAGCATATCATTTTTATTTCTACTTTCTTATCTAAATTTAGAAGATTCTGTTTAATGTGTTCGCTTTCAATATCATTCACTTTATATTATCAGAATACTCGGATCCCGAAGCGACTTGTTCAAATCAATACGTGAAAAATATTCATTTAGTTTGATCACTGCATTGTTTAATGCTATTAAAGTAGTTAATTAATCAGCATTATCAATTAACGTTTGTGGATTTCTTTTCCTCCTTCTGAGGTAATACTTGTTAGGTATCTTTCCCATACGATGGCGTTTTCGCAATATTTTGTTTGGATTAGAGCCGTCTAGATTGGTTTAAATGAGGCGTCGTTTAACAAATAAAGAACAATAACAACAAAAGAACAATATAAGAGTTAATCGTTTGGGAATAATTGTCATATGCAAAATCATTGAATAGTTTAGTCTCTTTTGAAAAAATATAGATAGACCGCAAGGAAATCCCCCCCCCCCTTTTCCTTTGGTATAATAAAAATGTAGTTGATTTTACCGAATTCAATTTTTGTTGTTACCCAGTTAATTTTGTCAAAATTCTGAAATCCTAAAATGGTCGCATTAAGCATCAGCTACTATTATACACTACTGGTATAAAATATTGCAAGTTTGAGAAATTTCAAGTTTTTTTCAGTAATAAGTCCCCCAAAAGTAATATTTTTTTCATTTAAAACGATATTTTCTTTATAAATGTGGTGAAGTTTCAAGCTATTATGCCACCCATTGTGAAGTAATCGTGCAACGATTGTCTCATCCCGGTAGTTTAATATAAAATCGCTCGGATTGCGAAGGATTTCATTTCGTTTGTTGCGCTGTCGATGTGCATTGCTTTGCAATTTACACTGTTCATTTCTTTTTAAAATGTGTGAGTTTACTAGTGAGAAGCGTCAGACTGTTATTTTAATGCATCTGGAAAACATTTCAAATATAGGAATGCTCATCGTTGCGTCTGCTGTGAGTCGACTGTTTCACACCTCATAAAGAGATTCAAAACCAAAGGAACCGTAGTAAAAAGCCTAGAAGTGGTCGTCTGAGGTTGTCTTCTAAACGTGCTGATGCTGCATTGACATGATTATGCCATGAAAATAGATTTGCAAGCTCTGCTCCGTTTGCAAGAGAATGGAATGAGTCCACATCTGTCATTGCCAGTCCCAGAACAGTTCGCAGGAGGCTCTGAGAAGCTGGTTACAAGGCACAAATACCTAGAAAAAAAATCAGTACTAACGAAAGCAATGTGGAAAAAAAAAAAAAAACGATTGCTGTGTACAAAAATTGAAGTATTTCGGAAATGGACACGACCTTCGTAATACAAGGCTTCACAACTCCCAACGCTTTCAGCCCGTGACGTCATGAGGTTGGATGAATTCTGTAGAAAACGGTAGTCACAGTAGTCGCTATCGTAGTGAAGAATGGGAAATGTTATTGGCTTTGTTTGAAAGTTTTCTGATCTTTTTGCGTATTAATTTTAATTTATCGTAACGAAGATGCCTAGTGCGTGCTGTGTTCCCAATTGTAAAAGTAATTACACAAAAAATAGCTTAAATGTTTCTGTATTTTCGTTTCCAAGCGATGAAAACACTAGAAGATCATGGATCTTCAATAAAGCGGGACGATTTCGTACCATCTAAATATAGTAAGGTAAGTTTGATTTTTTTGTACAATTTTTAGTTAATTCTTTTGAAATGCAAAATATTTAAAATTATGTATAACTTCCATTTATCTTCTGCCATTTTTGTTTGCTCTACATTTAGTTGCTTATGCTTCCAATTACTTTGGTATTGTTTGCTTGAGCTAAATAAAAAAAAAACTTCCTTGTTTTATTGTTACTTCTCATAGTCTTTTGTTTATTTTTTCCTAATATTTAAAATGTTTTGTTTCTGTATCTTTTTAATTATACTTCATACATATTTTTTTTAATCTGATTTAGGCCTAATATTTGTTTGCTAACATTTAGGTCTGTGATAAACATTTTCAAGAAAATCAGCTTTTAACAGTTAGAGAAGCGTTTAATACCAGTACAGTAGAACTTATTCAAGTACCACTAGAGTGTAAAAGGCAATTTTTAAAAAAAAATTTAATAATTATCACCAAAATCTTACAAAGTACTTAAGTGATTTATTGTTATTATGCTCTTAAAAAAGTTTAAAATCATCTAATGAATAATAAAACTTAATTTTTAATTATATATATCATGACTATAGATTGTAGCAGATTAAACTTATATTTTATTCAAAAATATTATGTAAAAAAGTTAGATATAGTTGTAAAAACAATATGAATGATATTTGAAAGTAGTAAAATATAAAAAGTAAGTAGTAAGATATAGTTGTAATAAAATATGAATTGCATGCTCATATAGGTTTAGAAAATGTAGTTTTTATTTGTTTATCTATAAATCATCAGATTATATATAAAACAATTAATATTTATTATTAGTTTTAAATATCATTAGTTATACACAATCTTTAATTATAAATGAATGCAACTTTTACAAAATATCGGAAACTTTTTTAAAAAAATGTAATGAAAAGTTACTGTTTTTAAATCAATTTTTCATACCGTATAAAATCAATTGATTAATTCATGTAGAATATTGTATTACTTGAATGGTAGTATAAATAATTACTATAGATATTCCAACATAACATTGAACTAAGTATTTATTTTGGATGAATGAATGTTTCTGTTGATTTTAAATTTTATTATTTAAGACTCAATATGGTTCTATTTAATACTGTCTACAACATACGTTAACTTTTAGTTTATGTATTAAGAAAATATCTATTCTGTTTTTGATTTTAAATTTTAATAAATTACTAATTTTTTTTATCTAAAGAATTCTACTTATTTTTCTTTTTTTCTAGCTTGTACCTGATGCTGTACCTTCAATTTTCCCTAATTTACCCTCATACTTTTCCTCAAAATCAAAAGCAAGAAGAGAAACTCCATTGGATAGGGCAACACATAAAAAAATGGGAAAACTTAAAAGCAGCTTTAAATAGCAGTCTCCAGGACATAGCAAAAAGAGAGGAGATAGAAAAAACCAACACTTTTTCTGATTTAATTTTAAAATTTAAAAACTTTAAATCAAATACATTGAGTATAATTCAAAAAGCAAACAAAATAATTTTTATTTGTCTAGGCACTTCTCAAGCTCCTAAGGTAAGTCATTCTTTATTAATTTCTTCCAAATTAGAAGTAATTTGTAAGTTTGTATTTTAACTGTATTTAATATTATAATTATTTTCATTTGTCTGTGTGAAATTTATAATAAAGTTGGAAAACAAAATGTATTTTGTTATTGTCTCTCTGTAAATAAAATGTTATGATTCAAATAGTGTGTGATTTTTTTTTTTTTACTCTTTCTATAGATTGAATTGAAATTAATTATAAATGCATTGAAATATAAAATCAGGTATAATAAAAGCTAGTTTATTAAATTGTATGAATTATTAATATATTGAATGAAAACAATTCTGAATGTGAAGAAACAAGCTGTGAAAGTAATTCTTTTTTATCAACAGAATTAGTTGGTGTAAAATTTAAATTTTATATTAAATACATAAGTAATTTGAGAAGTAAACAATTTTATGTTAACTTATAAAAGGCATGTATTACCTGTCACTACAATAAAAAAATCATCAAAAGCTTTAAAAAGTATTAGATTAATTTAATCTTAAGCTTTAAAAATATTTCCAGGGAAAAAACAAAACGATTTTTAATAAAAAAAAAATCTCAATTAAAACAAGAAGAACTAACAATAATACCCCAATGTATATATCTAATAAATTTACATTGTGATTTAAATGTTATTAAATGGTCAATAAGCTATAGAGGACCTTAAGATTTTCTACCATGCCGTTTCTTTTATTCACACAGGGAAAAAATAAATAATTTTGAATTTTATGCAAGGTAAATGTCATAATATTAATAATAAGTTATTTTTAAGTGAATTTAAAATATACCTAAACATCAAGGAAGAAAGCGGAATTCTGTTCATGGCAGCCTATCATCCTACCCGTGTGAAGTCACAAATGAGTTGTGAGGCTTTGTTTTACGAAGGTCGTGGAATGGAAACAAGTTATATTCAGCGACTAAAGTCGCTTTTCTTTAATGTTCGACAAGCCTGGCCTTGCCTGGTGTAAAGTAAAGGAGAGCTTGAAGCCAGAATGCCTGGTTCGTACATCAAAACACCCAGAAAGCGTAATGATATGGAGGTGCATGTCATATCAGTCAACTGGATGAGTTCATTTTGTACAGGGAACCTTGAATGTTGACAAGTATGTTGGTATACTGAAGGATCGATTGCTTCGTAGTTAGCGTAATATGTTTCCAAGGCAGAAATGGATATTTCAGCAAGATCTAGCACCTTACCATACATCGAAAACTTAAGACAAACTTTACAATTAATTTTAAATTTCGGTTCAGTTCAGTTCTGCCCTATATATCGAAATATTCGTTCTTTTATGTTAAGGCTGTGCGTGTTAAACATGGTATTAATGTTCTTGCATAACCAGGGAACTCGCCAGATTTAAGCCCCTTTGAGAATTTATGAAATATAATGGGTAAGAAAGTAACTGATAATCATCCCAGAAGAAAATGAGAACTTCAGGAAACAATAATTAAAGTTTGGCACCATGGAATACCATAAGAAGTCTTGCAAAACTTCGTGGATTCCATGCCTAACAGAGTGTCTGCTGTGATCGAACCAAATGGTGGTGGTGGCCCAACCAAATATTAAATGCATTTCAGTTAATTTGAACTCTTTTATTATCTTTTCTGATCTAAAGAAGTTGACATTTTTTCTTTATTTCATTTTATTTCGGTGAACCAAAATGGATTCCAATACTGTTAATCTGTACATTTTGTTTGCATTTTATTATTCTTTTTGAAATTAAGTATTTTTGTTTTTGTTTAGTAACTTAAGATTAATTCGCCTTTAGACTAATTTAACATAATGACGTAAAAATATCATTTTAAATGAAAAAATTTACTTTTTTTGGTCTTATTCTTGAAAAAACTTGAAATTTCTCAAATTTGCAATACTTCTGACTAGTAGTGTATATCAAAATGAAACTCATTATACAGTGCGATCAATAACGTTATTTTTAGTATAACATTATTCATACTATTTTTAATCAAGTATTTTTACTTTTTGAAATATCTTTCTACCAATTTTAACTTTAAAAATTGACCTCTATTATATTTAGCAATACCTAATTGTTCAAGCTTTAACCAGAAATGTTTCAAGCTTTAACGTCCTCACATGAACTGTGTGTATTCAATGCTTCCTCTACACAAGAGATAAATAATAACTGTTTCCTAACTTTTAATGTTTTTCATATGGCAATCATTTTAATTTGTCATTGTTTTACCTTTTGTCATAAATCAAGTATTTACCTTCAATTTGATCGATTGCAGGTGATTCTCACTGTGGATTTAAAACTTAATCTTCATTAAAGAGAGACTGATGAAAGTCAAATCATTTGATAGAATTTTCTAGTGCTTCCTAAGCTTGAGTTTGCTAATGTATATTAAGATAATATTTTCATGCAACCCTATTAATTCATCTTTTAACCATGAAAATAAATATTTTTTCTTTTAAGATTTAAAAAAATTATATCAATCAAATGACTTGAACAGATTTAAACCAATGCAAACATATTAGCTATTAAAAAATTTCTTTTATTTAGATTTTGTTAGTAGAAATTGTATTTATGTTATACTTAATTCAAATGAATGGTTTTAGAAATTTTCTTTTCCTTTAGTTTTCCAATATTGAAGTTAGTCGACGTTTCAAACATTTTGATTGGCTTCATGAACGATTAGAAACCAAATATGCTCTTATTCCTATACCTCCTCTTCCTGGAAAGCAATTTTCAGGTTTGTTACTTTATATATTCTTGATTAGTATTCATTAGCCTTTGCATAATTTATGTTCTAAAAATTTTGAACATTTCATTTGTTAAATGAATTATTTGACATTTAAATTTTTTCTGGATCGGCTATTTAAAATATATTACATGTAGTCTCACAATGCCTTTTCAAATATTTTAAAGCATATTATTTATGAGTTCATCCAGGATGTGAGCAATCATGAATGCAGGTATTGCCAGTCAGTTTTTATACTAAATGTTGAAGACTTCCTTCTACTAGGGAAACATGTTTTTTATTCATTGTAGGTTTCAGTTTATCTATTGAGATTTTTTGGCATGCTTTTTTTATCAGAAATTTAATCGACTTTCTGATTCTAAGTTTCTTTTACAAATATATTAGTTTTTAAAAAAAAAAACTGTTTTTGCCCTTCCTGTCAGATGTTTTATGATTAATCTGTTATAGCATCACTTTGATCATATTTTCCATCTGTTAAGTCAAAATAGATATCTAGTAGCATTTAAAAGGCCTAATGCCGGCTATACTTGTTAGAATTGAAGAACTTTTTGTCTTTACAATGCCTCTTCTATTGGGAATCCTGATTTTAAAAAATTATTTGGTAAATATTTTCTTCTATTCTTCAGTTGGAAATATGACCTCGTTTCAAGATATTATTTTCAAATGAAAGCGTTTTCTTATCATAATTAACATTGGAAAATTTGAGATTTTCAGCATCTGATAAATTTACTGCTTAAAGAGAAATATTTGACATGTTTTAGAGTTTAGAGAACAAAGTAATATTAGCTTTATAAAAATGTGTTGTAATGCATTAAGTTTCATTTTTATTAACAATACATTTTGAAAATTTGGATTTTTAAAATGTATAATGCTAAATTGAATATTCCTAGTATAATGTCTGTATTCGTTTTAGTTATTGAAATCAGTGTATGCATTTTTTTATAATCTTTTTAAAAATATGCATTGATTCGTATACTCTCTGGAGGTGAAACTTCGATTATGAATGTTTTTTGAAGTTATATAACAGAGCAAGTTTCAAACTTTTTAGGAAGGTATGAAGATATGTTCATTGAGCATCGCATGATACAGCTTCAAATGTGGGTAAATCGAATTTGTCGCCACCCAGTTCTTGGTCATAGTGATGTTTGGAAGCATTTTATAACCTGTACTGATGAAAAAGTAATTATGTTTTTTTATATAATAGTTGTGCAAATTTTAGAATGATTTCTTTGTTTTTGCATGTTAATCATCTTGGAAATAAATATGTATATCGTGATATCTATTACATTATAACTGATATGGTTTTTTTTAAAAAATTAGCTGATGGGGGTTTAACAAGATATGACAATATTTTGCTTTGAAAGATTACTTACAGCTAATTTAAAAGATGCTTCATGGATTCTTGATTTTAGACTTTTTCTCAAATATGTAAAAATATGCTTCGATTTGTAGGTTATTCTACTTTGATAGTGTACATTTGATCTGAAAAAGTATTGCTCACTCAGATGTATAGCTTTAAACAATACTTCCTAATTTTTCAATATCTGTCTTTCAAATGAAAGTAAGATTTTTATTTAAATTTTCAATTTTATCTCAGTCTATAAAATCATAACTATCAATAAATATATTCTGAACACTTGCAGAGTATGTTTGTGTATTAATTTTAAATTTAGAAAAATGCATAAACGTTTTTCTTTTTTGAGTAGTTTTTACAAAGTCAAAATTAGAGAAATCATGTAGTTTAAATTCGTGAACGATCTACATTTTTTTTTTTTTGGTTTGAAATTTGATAGTGATTCATGTAAATTAAGTGCATTTATACATGACACTTCATATTTTCCCATTGAATGAGTGAATATGAAAGTTAATTTTTATAAAGTTAGTTCTCATATGGAAAGTTAGTTTTAAAAACTAATTCCTCTTCTACTCCCATATTCGAAACAGCGCTCAACTAACTAACCAGTTTTTCTTTTACTGTTACATAATTATATCATGATAAGAGAAGTTTTATTTCTTCTTTGCTTCATGTGTGCAGGATTATATTGTAATCAAGTCTCTGGACTTTTGCTTTCCTGACTTTCGATAATTTATTGCAATTTAATTTAATTTTTTTAAATTACCCCATTTTATCTCCAATCATTAGCCTTTTCTTAAAATTATATGTAAATATTAGTCTGTTTACTCTTTGCTTTTTTATTCTGAAGATTTCTTGATTACCCTTTGTTGTTTTCTTCGTAAATAAATAAAAATACAAATGTTCACATGAATACATTGAAAGAAAGCACGGTCTTCCAAGCTGAACTACTAGCACTGAATAGAGCAGTCAAATACGCAACATCTCTCCCTTCATCAGATCCAATCACTATTTATGTCGACAATTAAGCAAGTATACAAACTTCAAGTTCTCCAAAATCCAATAGCCAATTAGCAAGAGATACATTGTCCCTTCTTCTTGTAAACCCTCACATTAAAATCTCATGGATCAAGCCACATGTAGGCTATGACGGGAATGAATCGGCGGTCAAACTAGCTAATATAGCGGTTAGTGCTAATCAAGATTGGAATGTAATGAAGCTTCCAAGATGTCATCTGAAGAACATCCTCCAACCGAGATGATGACAAGATGGCAAAAGGAATGGGAAGAAGGTGAAACGGGTCGGTCCACATTCAACATAATACCAAAAGTTGCTCTCTACGCGGCCAGCTGGAACAGAGCGGATGTCCTTTTCTTCACTGGACACTGCCCATTCCCGACAGAGCTACACAGATTCCATTTGACCAACTCTCCTTACTGAAGCTGTGGAGAGATCCCCAATTATCTATGCTACCGAATGCTTCCTGACTCTCTCATGGCACATAAGAAAGCCAGAAACAAGTCTCGAGGAAGAATGGTACAGGAGAGTTACATCGAATATCCTTTCACGCGGCAAGATCCGTTCCATAGTAAATCATATTCATAAATACCAAGACCTCTTAAAGACTACACAATAACCGAGACCAAAATGCCACTTGTCAAAATCAATTAAATTATTCATTCAAAAGTGCAGTTCTCACGAAGGAAATAAAAAAAAATCAAAACACAGGACCCAGACTCACTATTATTATTCTATATATATATATATATATATATCCTTCCATCTTGTGGTCATCCAATTCGTTAGATAACTTAGTGTTATGGGCACCGGGACACAGGATGGAGTTATGTTATGTTCTTAGATAAATATAATTAAATGAATCAAATATATATTTTTATTTGTTTAATATGTCATCAAAATGAGTTTTTGAATATCTAACCTCGTAGAAGCAATTGTAATGAAAGCAGCCTTAAGACTTTAATTTAAAACCATGTTTTAAATTTCTCAAAGTTGCCATTATTCGTATTTGAGCTTTCATAATCCTATAGATCACAGTATAATTTACTCTGATTTCTTATTATTATGATTTCTTGTTATGTTTTTTGTCACTAAACACTTTACATTGTGACTGAAAATGTGTGATATCATAATATTCCTTTAAAAAAATTGTAATTGTGGAGTAAGACTACAGTTCGCACAAGGTGAAGTTATATAACTTAAATCTGGTGAGGACTTTTCCTTTCAAAATCCAACAAAGCTGCAAGAAATATTTCTCAGGCACTGAATTACATTCTTCATCCGAAAAAAGTTCTGTTGATTTGTATTTAACAAAAATTCTTATATTAGTATTAAATAATTAATTTCTTTTTACTTTCTATGCATAAGTACCATATGATATCTATTTAATATTTATAAAACTGCTTAAGCGAGTGTATTAACAGGGATATTATACAAATGCATATTAATTGTAAGTTTTTTGTGAACATTGAAAAGTTAGTAAAAAAAACACCTTTAAAAATAGGTTTATTCTCCCTGGTTATTGAAAAACCTTTAATATTTATCAATATAATTGATTAATAAAAGACTATTAAAGAAAAAAAAATTTTGTAACACATGCTATGTTGAATGTTTTGTATGAATATGACAGAGGGGGAAAAAAAAAAGGAGAAATTGTCTAGTGTAAAGGAGAAAAGAACACCGTTAAAATACAATACTATTTCCCTGTTGTTATTTTTATTGTGCACTTAAAATAAGAAGCTATGACTTGAGCTGCGATTATATGCTGCTTCTCTAGCAGCTTTTGGTTTGAAGGTGATTTTTCATGGGATGACAAACTTTTACATCTTAATTATAATTACGAAATGTGGCTGCAAATGGCTTAATATGTATTTGTATAAAATGATGAAAATCGAATAATTGCATGAAATAAGCAAATAAATAAGATTTTGAATATTGCAAAAAAAAAAAAAAAAAGCTGTATTTTCTCTGTTTATATCATTGCTAATGTTGGCTTCAAAATTTTGTGTTATTACAAGAAATTTCAATAAATTTTGGATTATTTAATAATTTTCATCAACTTTTTATGCTAGTAAAAGGCTTCTTAATAATTATTAGGTATTTTAGGTATTATTTTCAATTTTGCAAATTAATGCTTATATCTTGGAAAATAACCCCAGCATGTTTGTTTTGGAGGTTTTTGCCTGCAAAAATTATTATGATTGTTTACTGCTTTTGCATAAATTCTTATTTTTTATCATAGATGTGGAAAACTGGGAAAAGAAGAGCTGAAAAAGATGAACTTGTTGGTGCTTCATATTTTCATGCTATTAAAGCCCCTGATGCACCTTTAGACCCTTACCATGTGTAAGTAATGTTATGGTTTTAAAATTTTTATAAATGAAGCAGCTGTAATTTATTCACAATGTATTTAATGATTATTTATTTATTTACTTTAGAGATACTCAGGTTGAAAATTTTTCAAAGTTTTCGGCTAAAATGGATAATACTGTCAAACAGATGCATGCAACTGCTCAAGAGCTGTGTAAAAAGTACTCTGGCTGTAAGTTGTGATGCAAAATTCTGTTTTTCTTAGGATTAATTTAATGTACTATCGATTAATACCCATATAATTAATTGCAAATTTTTATGTTTTGCTGTCTTATCATTTTTAAAGAAAATTTTTATGTAATTATTTTTAATTAGTAATATTGATTAATATCCATATAAATAATAACGAGTTTCTATATTTTGTTGTTTTCCCATTTTGCATTTAGATACCAAAAGACTATAATGGGAACATAATACACTGCAAAATATTAAATATGTTAATCATAAATGTGCATTTGATTTCTTCTCACTCTGTCATTTCTTTCATTCTTTCATCTTAAATTTATAAAAAGCAGATATATGTATGATATATATAATATAAAAGGCAATATATGTGTGATGGCGGTTCGTCAGCTCAGAATTTAGCAGTGAAGTAAAAATTATCTTTTAAAAGATAGATCTATCAAAGATAACCTATCAAAATTGATACTTCCTTATAAAAATGTTTCATCTGAATAATATTTGATCATCCATATACTATTTTTCGAAGAGTGACTTCTAACAAAAGAAACATCTAGTGAACTAAATGTGCTCATGTCTCAGGTAACAGGAATCAGAAACCTAAACTCATAAATGGCCTGTGGGCTGAGAAAAAAATGACTGAAGGATGGCAAACTTTGGAGGGAATTGAAAAAAAGAAGCAGTTTGCTGCGTTTCAAGCCGAGGCCGATCGGATTGCAGCTCAGCTCTCTCTCTCTCTCTCTCTTTCTAATTCAAAATGAGAATGCTTGCTTTTTTACTCCAAAATTCAATCAATCAGTTGTGTACAGAATAGACTTTCATGGGCTATTCGCAAACCAGACACCAGTCTGCATTTCTCTTCCTTGTTGTGATTCACTTGCCCAATTTTCACGTTTTTCTTGCTTTTTTCGTTTTTCTTTCGTTTTGTTTTTAATTAATTCTCGAATCCGAAAATAAGTGAAGCATATTGAACTCTAAGAGTGGAAAAGAAAGCAAATTAGATAAAAGATAAAAATGCACTTTTATAAAAATAAATTCAGGAGGTGTTGCAACTTTGCCGCCCTCTGCCACTTTATATATGTATGTATATTCCACATCTCATAAACGAATGGGCTGAATTGAACCAAATTTTGTACACTTATTATTGTAGACAAAAAGATTATCGTAATTTTTTTAATGTACAAAATTCAATTGAATATTCAGTTAATTAGAAATTAAAGTTATGGCTTTCCCTCCAATAATTTGGAAGGATTTAGTCTATGTAACCCTGATGATTTTTGTGTTACAGATACCGTTCCAACGCTATTTAGTGTTTTCTGCTATGGAGAATACATTCCAATAAAAAAAAAGTTGGTGGTGCTATTTGAAAATTTGAAATTTTGTCACTGTAACTGTTAGAGCTTAACAATTTTTTTCCATATGATTTTTGAGCGCATACATCAAAATACTTGAACCAAATTTTTTTTCTCCCATAAGAGATAAACATCATTTGTATGCTATAAAAATAATATTGGCCTTCAGAAAAATAATATTAACATGATCGACTTTTATTTTAATTATTTTTTATTATTGTGGTCATTATGGGTGATTTATTTCTCTGCTGAAAATATTTTATTTTTCATTACTTTGAGTGAAGCGATTTTGTATAATACAACCTTGGTTAAAATTGCTTGCTGATTTTTAGAAAATTGCAAATGAAAAAAAAACACTTCAGATTTTTGAACTCAGTTTCAATTTAAAATATAATAATTAAATAAATTTTTTGACGTATCTATTACATTTGTAATAAAATGTTCACATTATACACATTCATTGTGACGATGAAAGAACTGTCGAATTGGCTGTGCCAAAATTTTAAAATCTATTAAATGCATGCGAAACATTTCATTTTTTAAATCATCAATCCTCAAAATAAACAGATGTTCGCCGAAAAAAATCTTAGAAACTCCATGTTTTGTTTCTAAAACTATTTTTTATTCATTATTTAGTGCCCAAGAACATAAAAGCTGTCGTGTTTGCAATAATATTTAATTAACAAATAGTTTTTATAATATGAATACAAGTAAATTTAAAAACAATGAAACAGAAAAAATAATTGTAGAAACTAAATATTGATTGATAAAGTACGATTGTCTTATATAAAACTTGGGGGAGTATTTAACTTAGCTTCACTCAAAGACGACTTGAAATGTTACCCGGGTTAACTCTTCAAAGTGTATCATTACGTCCAGTGAAATAATTCTGAGCATGACTGACTGTAAGAGTTTATCAACATGTTTTCGCTTCATTAAACAGATGCAAACAAAGTTCATTCGTTATTACATGATTAACTCCTTTTTTGACTGTGTTAGGAAAATGCTAGGTTAATGTTTCACATTGAAGCTTGGAGTCTTTCAGAGAGAACGACTTCCTTCGATATTATGAATTTCTTAGTAAAGATATAAGTTTTCTGAAAAATTTATGAAATCGAAAATTGTTTGAAGAAATGTTTCACAGTTTTTTCCCGCCTCCTTTCCTTAACATAGATTTTATTGTGTGATAATGTGATGAAGGTATTTAGAATTATCTAATGTAGAAGTTCCTCATTGATTAATTTTATTTTTGAACTGTTGTGAAATTAAAGAGTAGTGAAGATACATAGTTTTATTGAAGAATACTTCCTGGAGAGCAGAATGAGAGCAAATTAAACCACATATTTAGAAACTAGCAAGAGTATTGGTTGCAGGAGAAGGGGCAATTGCTTATATCAATACCCTTTTAATGAACTGTAGTATATAGCCGAATTTTTACTTTATGTTCAGTAAGTCTTAGTTATGTTGCATTGTATCAACTTTTGATGAAATAAATAAATAAATAAATAAAAAAATCGTGAAACGACTCTGAAACGAAAAATTTGTCAATTATGGTATTGCTATTTACTAATATTGAAATTATTCTAATTATAATATGGCAGCATAAGTAAGATCTTCACTCATAAATGCATTGCTAATCATTAACTCATTTTTTAACTCGGATAAATTTGGCAATTGTTATTTTGTTATTACTCTAATTGATCTATTGGTGATTGATAATTCAGTTTTATAAATCTTTGTAAAATTGTTTCTTAAACCACAGTTTAAAGGACACAGAAAAATGATGAGCTTAATATATATTTTAACTTCTTTTGTTCTTCTTTTATATGTTTGCAAAATATTAAGATGGGAGTTAGTAATTTTTTAATACTCTGAGAAGATTCGTAAGAACAAGTTTTAAAAGCATTTTTATAGTATATTATATATCATAGGTTCTTCACTATCTGGTAGAGTAATGGTGTACATGTTTTTCATTTCCTGAACCAAACTTTAATAATTTGCAGAAAACTGTGTCAATCTTAAACTTGACTTAATTCTATAAGTCGAGATTGTATTTTGAAATTTTTACTATGAATTCTTGATTTAATGCATTATATAACTCACATGATTTTTTATTTGTTGATTTATTACAATAATTGTATTTAATCTCAATAAGTAATTTAACCTCGAATGCTTCACTTCTTACATTCATTTTTTCTTCTTAGCTTACAAAAGGGAATTTCATAAACTTGCTTCCTCTTTCAAAGAACTGGGTGACACTTTTGAGATGGAAACATCACCTTGTGAGTTATTTCAGTAGATAATTTTGTTGTATTTTTCATTTTCTTTAGAATTCGTTCTAAAATTGTGGATTACGAATTTTAGATTCGACGGATTTAACCAAAGCCATTAAAGTAACTGGGGAAACATATGAAGAAATAGGGGATTTATATGGTGAACAGGTAATTTACTAACTTTATAATTTCATTTATATATAAAGGAGTTCTTGTAATCGTTAATCAATTCAACTGCATGAATTTTATGAATACCCTTATTTCAGACCTTCGAGAATCACCCCCCGTCCGTTAAAAGAAATTACTTTTATTTGTGTATTTATCTGTTTGTGTATTTGTCGGTAATTCTAATGCACAGTAGTTGCAATACATATGTACATAATTTGAGGTGTGATCTTTACACTAAACTTATAACTTTCTCAAAATGTTGATGAAATCCATCAATGGTAAATCAATCTGGCCATTTTTATGTATGTAAACTAGTCATTTCAGAAACGTAAAGAAATAGATCATTGAAATTTATTATGTGGTTTATCATTGGGATTATAGATTTGACAAATCCAACAATTTACTGCGTGATTATGTTGATTATCTTGCGGCTTGTCTACTCACATGTATGCGAATACGATGATTCAAAAATTTTGAGTTAAGTAAGGGAAAATGATTATATTGTCCTTTTGCCAAAACTAAATTTTTATCAAATTTCAGGCACAGTCAAGCGAAAAGATAATGTCCAAAATGTCAACTCGTTTCTCCCCCCCCCCCCTTTTATATTGTGAAGCACAAAACACATCACACTGTAACAAGAAGGTGGAGAAAATACTTCATCTGGCTTCAAGTTACTAATATATTTTGCCTATTAGTATATTATTTTACTCATTCTCACATGATATTTTGAACTTAAAAGCTTTTAATTATATTTTTGCGATGGGAAACATATTAATTCGTTCGGTTTAGATTAGTTTTAGAATGTCATTAGATGTGTGCAGATCACACTTACTTCTTTCTTTTTGAGTGTATAAAGGATCTTGAACGAGCACAATTACTGTTTTTCATGTCTATAACGTGTTTCCAATTCATAACCCATTGACAATTAAAATATCTTAAATTGGTTTCACCATGTAGGATAATCTAAATCATTGGTGATTTGATGAATTTTAAGCAACGAGGATTTCTATTAACTGGTTAAAGATTTGTTTGTTAAAAGGGAACATAGCGCTGCTTATAAATAAATAATAATCATAATAAAGAAAGTACATGATGTTGCGGTATGTGGCTCATAGTTAAAAAATAAGCTGCAATAGGTAGATGAAGTTTTGATATATTTATTGAAATATAATTCATTTTAATCTATGTCTAGGTAAAATTTTATTCTTTTACAAAATATGTTATTTGTGTTTTTCACCAAAATAAATTGATGTACTGTAATATTTTCTTCCAGCCTCGAAATGATTTGGAACCTTTTGGAGATATTTTGCACGAATATAAGGGTATTTTAGCGTCATGGCCTGAAATTGTTCAAATTCAAAAGGTAATTCTTATTTTTATTTCACATCATGTCAGATCAAAAGAAAATTGATTGTTAAATTAAGATATAAATAAAAAACTTTGTCTTCTAATGCTCAAGATGATCTCGAAATCAGCACCTAGTTGTTTAATCAGATAAAAAATATGTATTGAATAGTGGATAATAAGTTTTGTGATATTTAGCTCCTTTCTTTCGAAGTTCATAAAATTAAATAATAAAATAATGTGTATTTATTACATTTCAAAAAAATAGCGACTTCTAATTTGATTGCTTTGAGATTTTTTTCTCTCAATTCTTATCAGTAATTGATGAGATTTTGTAAAGTTTGCTGTTTCTAATTCTGTTGAACTCATGTTTTTGTCATATTTCATATTTAATTGTTGTGGATAATTGTTAAGTAAGACTCAAATTGCAACATTATCATGTTTGCCGATGATTTGCTTTCATTTCTTCGGAAAAGATTTCACACAGATTTACAGAGCACTTAAAAACTCAATTAAAAGTAATCTTAGATTGGCTTATAAAATGTTATTTAAAAGTAATCTAAATAAATATCAGTTTATTTTATTTCCTAACTAAAAAAGAAATTTCACATATTCCTTCTATCGAAATTGGAAACAGAAATATTAAATATTCAAAAGTATTAAAATATTTTGACCATAGAATGGATATTAATAAAGAAGAAGTTTTAAACTTGTGAAGCAAAATTATCCTATATTCGAGAGTAACATAAGGAGTTAAGCCCCATTTATTGAAAGAAATTTATAAAAATGTATCAGAAAAAAATACGCTGTCAGACACTGAAATTTGGTGTAAACATTATCAGAGGTAAGGTAGCAAGTATCAGAGCAAGGTAGGTTCTTTTAAATATTGCAAAGATATCGAACATCTTCTACCGAAGCAAGCCAGGAATTAGCCAGTTGTCCACCAAATATCATTTTCTTTTGCCAGCTCAGAAAATATCGCCATTTCTTGAGCAGTAAATGACTTTATTAAAGGTAAAAACCAAACCGATCGTCACTAGCTGTTCAAAATTACTTAATAAGCTCAGATGTGTTGCTGTGAGCTTTAATGAAAATGATGAAACATTTTAGATAGGGATTATAAGAATCGGTGATGAGGCCAGTGTTTCTTCAACCGAAGCAATAGCTATTATAAACGCAATTAAGAAATTGTAGGATTATTTTGAGGAATTTCATCTTTATATCGACCATCGCCCATTATTTATGGAATGCTAAAATGTAAATCAAATATAAAACAACATTATGTAAAAGCCCATTTTGGTATAATGGGAACGAATGTACAGATTTTATAACCAAAAAGACAGCTGGAAGAAAAACAATAGATTTACATCGAAAAATTCCAAAAACACAACTGAAGGAGAGACGGTAGATTTCCATGAAAAAATTCCTAAGTCATGAATGAAATTTAAAAAATTAGTTATGCGAAGCTAAATGCAAGCAATCGAATAATTCAATAATTATTTTAGCTTGATGCCTTTAGTGATTTCAAAAAGTTGCCAAGGAAACTTTTTTTATAAATCAAATTTGAAATATTAGTGGTTGTTTACCGGCAAATCCAAGCCGTTTCTTTGAAAAAAAGCCAGATTGGGACTGCAGTACTGATGAAAGAAGCGATAGATTTTATAGATGTCCAAAGTATAGATTATTAAGAAGAAAATCTTTACCAACAGATGAAAATTTTGGAATTGACACAGCATAAAATTAGAAAATTAGGGATCAAGAATATCGTACAAAATATATTGGAAGTTCTTTTGTATAGTAACATTTATAGCTAACTTATTGAGATTTTGATTTGTATTATGCATTAATAAATAGGACACATATTAATATTATATGTGTGTCTTATTGTTATTATTATTCATAGCCTTTTCATTTATTTGTACTGTTATCTTAATCTTTACTTTTATTTTACTTAATCTTTACTATCCATTTTGTATTTACTTATATTTTTCTTTTTTATTTATCTTATACTTTTTCATTATTATTTTATATTAAATTAAGTTTGTTAATTTGGATTTTACTCTATCATATCCATTTCTTACTCTTTAAATCTTACTATCTTTAAATTTCAAGCATTTTATATTTTTCAAAATTTTGTTGCAATATAGATTTCATACTTTATGAATTGTTAAATATAAGTTTTGTTTGATATTTTATTTATGCGTTTTAAAATTATATAGTACAGCGAGTCTGGAAATCTGTGCTGTATTTGTCTGATTTGTTTGTATTATTTTTGTCTGTATTTGTCTGTTATGTTTTGTTATTGTTTACTTTTGTCAGATCGTTTTTAAACTACCCCCTTTGTATTGATCGGGTTTCTCTGCCTTGGATTTCTAATTTTATAGTATTATATTTTGTTCAGATTTGATTTTCATTCCGCGTCCTCGTACCGAAGTATACAATTAATTGTAAAATAAATAAATACCTGAATAAGTGTTTAAATTGAGATAGCGTTTTTGAAGGACTTCATTTTTCATAATAGCTCTGTAAAGAGCAATAAAATTTATAAGTTGTTGTTGTTTTTAATACAGAATTAATTTTGAGAAACTCGGGTTACAGTATAATGCGGCTACAGCTTTAATTGCGTTGTTGGTGATGATGGGATGGGGATTGGTGGATTGTGAGGGGAAAAATGAAGTAGCACTTCTTTTTATTACTTTGCTTGGTTATAACTAGTTCCTACTTATCAATTTATATAAAAACACTACCATATTAAAAAAAAATATTAACTTAATGCATAGTGCTGTTTTCAAACAAGATTTTAGTACCAGATAAATGTATGAAATCAAGTATTTTTTATGTAAAGTTATTTATATACGTTTTGAAATCGGTGGATTTTGTTGAAGACACATATAATATATATTTTCAATCATACGAGTATAATTATCTGAAACTAGTATATCTTTTCCTCTTTTTTAATATGCTGTCGTCCTTTTTTTATATTTGCTGAATTATTATTGAAAAGAGCAATTATATAATCTGATTGAAATATATTTTCTACACTTGTCTAAATTATAATTTGTTTTCCAAACCTAGATATTGAAAAAACTGCTTAATCTTATTCTGGCGAAAAATATAAATATTTCAATAAATCTAGAAATTGAATTATAAATGAGATTGTTAAAGGAGAATTCAATAATGTTTTTGAATTTGTAAAAATTAAGATGTTTTAAAATTTAAAATTGTTTTGGAATGAGTATTTTATTGATTTTCGTATTAAAATATGTTATTTACAAATAGCTTTTTATATTTTTTTACTGGTTAATTTATTTACATTTAATACAAATTTATCACCAATGATTTATTCTCATGGATAGAATAGTTTCGAATATGTAGGTTAATATATTTATTCGATTATATTATTTTTCTCTTGTGATTCGTTTTTTAATCTTCCTGAAATAATAAAATTAGAGAATAATGGTGATTTAAATCATTTTCTATCTTCCCTTAATTTCTATTTTTGAACTAAACAATTTTTGTGCAAAATATTATCTAAAACTGGAATTGAATTCATATTTTAAAATTTTTGATATGGTTATATAGGGTGCTACACAAAAAAAGAAGGAGCATCAGAAATTAATGGAAGAAGGAAAGCTTCCCCAGGACAGTGTGGTATCTATTGTCCGTCGAACTGATATCATATCGTATGCTGTTCTGGCTGAAATTACACATTTTCAGCAAGAACAAGTCGGAGAATTCAAAAATATGATACAGAATTTCCTTCAAGAACAAGTGAAATTTTATCTACAGGTATTTAAAATTTTTTAATAATAGGACGTTTTGTATTTTCTGTAAATATTTTATTATGTTTATTTGTTCTCTTAATATTTCATAAATTTTTTTGATGTAGCTTCAAGGCTTATGAAAAGGCTTTTCTCATTAGGTTTTAATTTATATGCAATGCATGCTTTACAGATGATATAAATTTAATATTAATTTTGACTATTTCTATGAATAACCTGATGTTAATAGAACTATGCAGTGGAGTTTTATTGTCAACTTATTGTTTTATTTTATTAGTTGCATTAAAGTAATGATGTATTTATAAATGAATATTATTATCTTAAAACATTTAAGCTTTAAGTTGGAAGTTAGGATACAAGAAAATTTAAAGAAGTCGTCATTGTTTTGCATGTTATTGTCTTGGAAATGAGTTCATTAATTAATAATGGATTATACAATTTATTAAATTTAAAAAAATGAAATTTATAATATTTTGCATTTGAATATGCTGCATTCTTTTCAAAATTGAAATCAGGAAATAAAATAATTAGTAATTTATTCGTTTTTGATTTGTTTTTTTAGTATTATTGGTAAATTTTTCACTATTTTTGTCGTTTCTTTTATCTATTCATAAAAAGAGAGCATAAATGTTATTCAAATATTGTATGCCATTTTTCATTTCTTATTGATAAAATTTTTGTAGTTAAATAAATTGCCTTTAGACTAAATTTTCGACACATCATAAAGAAGCGAAAGTGCAGACGGATGACCAGTTAACTAAAACTAATTTTAAATGCTCGCTTCCTATGATAAATGATTTTTCGTCATGGCTTGGTTTAATTTTTTGTATATTTTATTATTCATCTCAATAGTTTTAATATGTACTGCCCAAAAATTTAAAAGGTTCTTAATAAATTGGATACAATAGGATATCATATATATATTTACCTTTTGTCGTGACGTTGCAATCGGTAATATTTTGTTATTGAGATAATTGTAGCTTAATGAATTAACCGCAAAAAACAAATGTTTTACATTTGAGTATATTTAATTACCTTTTTCTCATTTTATATACACCATTGGTTTCTATTGAATTCCTATTATATGTTTCTAAGAAAGAACTCTTCTTTACGAGCTTATATTATAAAAGATATGCCTGTGATATTACTCAATTGGTTTTAAACATTAAGCAGGTAAGAAATTACCCTAAAGAAGTAAAATATAATAAATTTGGAAATCTTAAACATTTATTGCAGCAAAAAAAAAAAAAAAAAAATATTGAATAAACAAAGTGTTCCCCCAAGTGTTCAATGAAATTTGAATCAAGAAAATAAGTCGAAAGGCCCTCTGCAGTTTCTGGATTATCCTAAATCTGAGTCTTGCATAATATTGAGACTTTCATTTCCCAACCAATTTCACGGGCAAGCAAAAGTAACAATCCATACCAGTTTTTATCCGTTATGTTGATTTTTTAGTTGGCCAACCAAACACAGTCGTGTGTCACTTCTCCACTTGTTTCCATGTCGGTTTGCTTCCATTCCAAAAATTCTGTTGTCGCCATGTCGGTTATGCCAAATGTAGAGCAAATTGCTGAATGAATGAAAGATAACAGAATCAGATATCTGACTTTTTTTCAGGCTTATTAATCAGGTTGTCAGAATTCGATCATTTCGATTGCTTACTATATAAATACTTTAAGACTGGACAAAAATTACCAGAATCATTGATATCCATTTTTCTACACTTCTCGAAATTTTGCTAACGAAATTCTTAATTTTTCGCCAAAGAGAGTGCAAGCGATCATCGACATGTGAATAGTTGTTCACCTTGCCCTCCTAATGTCGTCGTAATGCCTGCCCTCATAATGTGTTCTCTAAAAAAAGTGACGATTATTGCAATTGTCACTTTCCGGGCGAAGGGATAAAATTCCCTAACATTCCTTTCAAAGATACCGAAGATTCTCATTCCTGAATTAACACAGTTAATTCAAGAAATCTGTGTAAGAATCTCTTTGTGTAAACATATACGGAAAAAATTTCTCACACTTTCGCTCTTGTGACTCGATGTAAACACGCGTGTTTCATTGCAATTCCCCTTGAACAATTCATGCTCTGCTGTTGAAAAATAAATTGAAGTTGTTTCCAAATTTATCTTTTTTGCGCCCACGTATCTGCAAAACTATATTACATATATGTACAAGATACGTGCTTTAATCATTACCCAATAGCTCATTTCTAATCTGTTGGAGATATAGTTCGATTTAGAAAAATGCTTTGATTCTCTTTCTTCTTAAATTCATGCTGGTTAAGGTACCTCAAAATATCATATTAAAGAAAAATTACCTACCCATGACAGTCCTTGTTTTAAGGGATGGATGTGCAAAAGAAAAACCCTATTTAGCTGATACAATGAATCAAATTTTTGCTCGGACATCTTTGAAATTTCTCAGAAAACCTGCTTGTCAGTCACAAATCCATCTCAGACGAGAGTCTCTAACAAGCAAAGCATGCATCATAAGTCGTTATTTGCAATAAATGTATTTCTGAAAAAGTTACGAATTCTAACTTTTTATTTACGGCTGTCTTGCCTAATAGTCATATTTAGTGAAAAATTTGTGTTATTATGAAACATACAATCAAAAACAATCCCATTGTTTTATACCTAAAATTGATCAAATTATAGATGTTTAACTTAAATTGAGGTCGTATACAATTTTATTTTTGCCACAATTTGGAGAAGTAAAATACTTAGATGCATTTACTTTTCCGAAAAATGCCTTTGTTATATATTCAGTAGAAGGTAAACTAATATTTAAAATACTATTATAATCATTCATTTTATACACTTCAAGTAAATGTCATTTTATTGTTAACTTTTAAAATTTACTTGTATTAATATCAGTTTAAATTCTGTAATTAATTCTTTGCCAGGTGTATAGTTACATAGACAAATTGTGAATAACAGTGAAAAACGTGTAAAACAGAGGCGTTTTTTTAATTCAAAAACAATCACTCAATTAAAAAATAAGTTTTCTATGTAAATGATATTTAAAAATTAAGCATAACAAATAGTTACAAGCGGCTGAAATGTTGCGACAGAGAAGGATTTAAATTTTATTTGCCCATAACAGTAAATTTATAATTTAGGAGACAATTATTGTTTGCATTTAGAAGCATAATTTTCTTTTTTTATGAGTAGTTGAGTTCCTCTAATTTCCTGACTAATATCGAATATTTTACAATATCGAACACTAAGTATAATGTTTTGCCAAACTGAGCACCGAAGGTATTTATAGTCCTATGAAATGCAAATTCTTTAAATTAGAGTTTGCTCTATAAATAAAACAATTAAAAAGCCTAAAGAAATAAAAAAAAATTGAAGTAAAAATAATTTTAATTTTGAGATATTTTTAAAAAAAGTGGCAATACCTCTTCATTTAAATTATTAAAAATCTAAGCTTCGCAACACAGCACTGCATAATTTCAGTTGGCGAACTATTCCTTAATATCTCTTTCGAATCCGTGAATTTAGCTGTAAGATTCCTTTAAAATAATGATTTTCAATGTTTCATAACTCGGTTTCCCCCTCTCCCCCGCAGGAAAATTGAGGGTTTCTTTTTGTTGTTAAAGGGGGTTTTGTTGAGGTTTGTTTTTTTTTTGTTATTTCTTTTGCTTATTAAAAATATGGTAGGCCTCAAGAATATTTTATTAAATATGAGTGATAGGACCGGAGCTGTTTAAAACGGTATCATAATTTTTTAAAAAAAAATCTATTTACTGATTCAAACAACTTAAAATATAAATCTTCTCGGCATTTAAAGCTTTTTCTCCAATTGGAACTATATACCTATCTTTAACGGTTTATAAATTAGCTATTATAAGAGATCCTGTGGCTTTGATAAGAGAGACTTTGATAAGAGATCCTGTGTATAAATAATTACATTATTAAATGAGCAGGTGAATCCTTTGCTGAAGCGTACCTTTTTATTTTCTTGTCAGAAGAATGTTACGAGCATTTCACTTAAGGCGGGGAGAGAGTAAAAATGCTGATTATAATGATAAATTTTGTCGATTTCAAATAAAATATTTCTATAATGTTTAATATAATGTATTAATATAACTTTGACGTATAACATCGCTTTCAATAAACGATTTTTAAATGAAAATTGAATTTTTTTTTGCATACGAGATTTATTACCTTACTATAAAAGATCAAAAAGCTTTGAAAGCAACAAATAATCATAAATACAAAACATTCAATCAAAATAAACTATTTTAAATGATAAATCATGCGGAGTGTTTCCTTAACAGATTTATTTTGGGAAACAGATTTACTTTGCGGAATTTTAACTGAGGCCTTTTATTTACAGTTTTGCAATTGTCAAGTCTATAATTTTGTCTTTTGAAGGAAAGAACGACATTAAGTAATCCAACATTCATTTCTCATGATCGTTTGAATAATTAAAATAAAACCAACTTCAGTGCACTAAATTGTTTTTCATGATTCTGGAGATAAAGGTAATGCTAGTATTTAGAAAGTTGAAGTTAGAAACATTTCGAAGTTTAAGTGTTACTTATGAAATTTATGCAAAATCGGAGAATTTCCCTCTGAATCGAGTGGCGTTTGCAATTCAGCATGTAAAAATTCTCATCGTTCTGAAAAAATTTCTTAGTGTGATTTCATCATGATATTACTGATTTACTTATACAAGCTATTCAAGTAGAAGATGACTATTTATAAACATTCAAAAGATATATTATGTTGCATTAGAATATTGTATATTGCCATTATTTTTATTAATGGCCATTATATATGTATATTATGTTGCATTAGAATTTTGTATAATGTCATTATTTTTATTAATGACCATTGATTGCATTATAATTTTTATTTCTTTCAGATTGCTGAGAAGTTACAATCAGCATTAGATCTGTATGACACATAATGTCTTTGTTCTGTAAATTTCTTTTCAGACCGTCTTTGCTTGAGCGCTGCCATATAGATCTTTTGTCTGATATTATCATTCTTTGAATATTTGTGCAGCTTAAATATTTATTTACATTGTGTACGTTATCGCCCGTTTTATTTTGTTACTGTTTGAATGACTGGCAGCACAAATAACAACTTTCATCTTTATGTAAATGTTAAGTTTTGTCTTGTAAGCTAATATTCTGTAAAGAATGGAAGCATTCAAAAGTTCTCTGTATTTAAACATTTCTTTATAGTCATAAATGTTTTATTTTTGATAAAAAGATCTTGGGCAGGATAAATAGTGTTGATTAGTGTTCTATTTTGGCATTTTAAAATTAGCTGCGTATTGTGTTTATCATATTGTACAACTTATATGACCAAATGCTTTTCTAGTCATTTTCTTCCAAATTTATACTATAGTTTTAACAAATCTTTGTTTATACGTTAAGTTTTTATTTTCTCTTAGTTTAAAAAAATAATTGTTGCTTTTGAACTTGACTCATAGAATCTCATTTTTCTTTCGTGCTTTTATAATATTTTATATTAATGAATTTGTGTGAGAAACTGTGGAAGTTTTAACATTGTTTTATAGTTATTATGTATTATTTTTACTTATAACATTTCCATTTTATGTATTTTATGCGCTATTTTATTAATTGCTTTTATTATAAATCAAAATGCGCGTATGATATTATTTTACAAATATATTGTCTAGATTTCTTGTTCGTGAATTTATTAATTTGGTGATCAAAGAGCCTATGTTAAGCTAAAAATAAGTTTTAAATGTTAAATTTCAGAACATTTTATTCGTTTTTCGAATTTATTGTGAACTATAAGTTAATGTGCATGCATTTATAAATGGCATGGGGTGCATTATAATGCTTTCAATGATTTTTTTTTTTTTTTTGAAGAATGACGATTCAATGTCAGGTTTGTCTCTGAATATTGTTATTCAAATTTATTTGTAATTTAAATTTCAGGATTTTTTTCCCGATTTGAATGTTTGCATGTGCCATAATTTATGAGACCATTGTTGTTTTGCAGGGCTTTTTTTTTTTTTTTTTTTTTTTTTTTTTTTTAAAATAATGTTTTTGGGGTTTTTGAAATTAGCTGTCAGTGTGTAAATTTTTAGGTAATATGTAGTGTATACTATTTCTTAGTAAGCGTTGTAGTTATGGATAGATTTAAAAATTTGTATTCTCAATGTATATTTTGAAGTATTCCCGCTATAATTTTTCACTTTTTAAATCTATTTGTCGGCATTGTTGTTTCTACTATATGAAATTTGCCTGATAGAGGAGCAAATATACATATGAAATTGCATAATTTCTTATTTTTTAATTATTAATACTTTTATTTATACATATAGTCTGTCAAATTTTTTGTCTTGGCTATTTATATTGTTTCTGTAATCCATAAAAATATAAAATTGTACCCGAAAATTTATTATTTAATTTTGTGCTGAAATATTTTCCCAATTTCTTAAAATTTTTCAGAAATATCAAATTATTATTTTAATCATTAATAGATCTGTTGATTTTTTTAAATTTCATTATAGTACAAATGGAGGTGTCAATAAATAGTGTGATGCTGATTGAAATTTCCCTTTGCAGTTGGGAATTTCTTATTGTTTTTAGGTGCTTCAATGTCTTCCTATTATTGAAAGAAAGTATGTGGGTACAAATGTTTTATTTCTAATGTGTGCACCGAAATATGTTGTAGGATTGTATTTACATTCCATATCCTTCTCAAAACATGTACATGGTGATATCTTGCTTTTTTTAGCATTAGATTTTTTTTACATAGGTTAGGAAATTATATGCCTCTCTATATTGTTAAATTTGAGACTATATTTAATGTTGAATATTTTCGTATCTATGCAAAAGTCATTTATTAAGCTTCTCAAAATTTTTAAGAATTGGGAAGTAAAACATTGTTTAAGGAAGAAATTCTAAAAAATTTGTTTTAAAATAAGAGATTTTTATGGCACGAATTTTTTAATGATTAGTAGTTTGTGAAGTAAAGGATATTTAATTAATATCTATAAATATTTTATACGGTGAATTTCTTCTCGTTTGCTTTTTTTTATCAGTTTAATAATTTGCTATTTGAAAGCACTACAGCTACTGAAACTAAAATTTGGTAATTGTACTCTTTTGCGGATATTGCGGCTTTTCTGTGAAACGCAGGCATTTTGTAGAATATCATCTTATTTCCAAAATAATAATAATAATAATGGCTTCATTCATTTTTTAAAACTGGAGCCCAATATGTTAGTATTGTGATTTCTGTAAAATTATACTGTTGGTGGTAAACGATCTCATTTAAAATAGCTCAATAGGCTATTACTGATGAATTCTCTTGAATTTGGAGCTGTATAATTCCTTTAAAAAATATTTAGTTAAAAATTTCTTTTAAATTTATCGAAAAAGTTAAGTTTTTCATTTTTTTACCTGTTTATTCATTAATGTGCTATTAGTTATCTTTATCATAAATCATCAAGTGCCATAGTGATAATTTTAGCTATTATTTTGTTTTCGTGTATCACACAAAATATATTTTTAAAAAATTGTAAAATAGTAAGTTTCAATATTCCTTAAATCTGTTAAATATTCTTTTTGGCGGGGGGTATAAA
This sequence comes from Argiope aurantia, assembly GCA_026543865.1. Classification (NCBI taxonomy): domain Eukaryota; kingdom Metazoa; phylum Arthropoda; class Arachnida; order Araneae; family Araneidae; genus Argiope; species Argiope aurantia. The sequence continues at coordinate 222,722 of JAPMOR010124086.1, read as the reverse complement.
TTTTTTTTAAATCTAATTTTCCTTTTTATTATTATTATTGTTTTTGGTAGCAATCATACCGAATAGATAAATGGAGTTTTTATCAATTGTGCGATATTACATTAACAGTTGTTAGAAATTCTTGTTACTTATGCTGAAGATAATTTCTTACCAATAATGTAACCTTTTAGTTTAAAAAGAGTAATATACAATTCTAATAATACTATCTTACTTTTTTTGAAGTAATTCTCATTCCGTTGTGTTCTCGCTTCGTTCTATTCTATGTTATCTTTATTCAAATATTTGGCACGTTTTTTAAATCCGTTATTCCATTTTTTTTTCTGTGTAGATATTTAATGACCACCACCAGTAAATTTAGTTTTGATGCGTAGTTCTTGTAGATTTGTTCATCCTGCCATAATGAGGATTCTTAAATAGAATTCAAACTTCTGAATATCTGATAGACGTTTTGCAATTGAAAACAGTGAGATAATGATGCTCTTTCATAATGGAGTTAGAGTATGATTGCCTTCTTGTTGCATCCACTTACATGTATTTAGTGCTATTCTTTTCATGCTAGATTTTTGTTTTACTGAAGTAACAGAAAGGTTGGATAGATTAAAAAGTTTCTTATGGTGTGAAAAAATAGAACTCATTGTACGCTTTTATTACAAGTAAAGTATATAAATAAATCTACAGGTGGTTTAGTAATTTTTTTTTTCTTTTTGCGTAAGAATTATATAAGACTGTAATGCATTTTAAACTTTAATATAAATTTTTGCTGTATAGAAATATCTGTAGTAATTTGGAATAGGTTATTATAGTTAATGCCTGATAACGTATTTAAAAGTGTCTATTTTTTATATGAGTTGTGATATCAAAAGTCAGTGTTGTTTTATATTCATTTAAGTTTTTAAGTAATTTTTACTTTAGATTTACTATGATAGCTAAATGATTTTCTTACATTAGTTGCAGCTAACTTCTATTTATAAGATCAAACTCTCCACTGACTGTCTTTTTTGTATTATTCCCTATAACTTGAATATGACTGAACTTTTTTTCTTTCTTTTGTTGCATGTTTGCCCATTCTTGTTTTAAATATTTATTTTTAATTCTGTGGTAACTATTTAAAAATATTTTACTGTACAGTATTATCTGATTATCATATGAAAGTGTTTAAAATGTTTGTGATATTTCATCTGTGTTGTGCATGGTGATTCTTTTCACAATTTTAAGGACTTTTAGTCATGTATTTATCATATTGCATGATATGGTGAAATGTTTCTCTAATAAATAGATCTTGAACTAATTTTCTGGAAAGTTATAATTACTTCACATTCATTTTAAGTCCATTCATCTTTAATGTTTTCCATCTTCTTTCATATTCTTAACTTTTTTCTAGAGTATTATATATTATCATTGTTAATATTTGATTACTATTTATGTGTTCTCTCAATCAATGTATTACATCTCATTATCATTTATTATATTGTTTAAAATGTGTGATTTTATGTATAAAAGAATTTTTTATATATATATATTTACAGATAGTACAGAAAAAGTCTTATTCTCTTTTGAGAAAATTTTTTAATGTGTTCACTTAAACTATTTGAGATTTCCGTGTTTATGTAGTTATAATGCACATTTCTCTGTATGTGGATATTAAAATAATGCCTAGTGGGAATTTTTTTGCCCATTTATATTATAATTAGTGTTTTTTATCTTTTGTAATGTATTAAATTTGCACTT
>JAPMOR010124086.1:102656-220594 GCA_026543865.1 Argiope aurantia | reverse complement strand
AAATTAATCAGGAAAATAAATATGCTGAATAATTTTTTTTTCTTTTCCATTTCTATATTTGTTTAGTAGGGAAACCCTGAAATATTTTTTAAAGTTCTATCCATGATTGATGCAGTTTTGTTGATTATGTATTTCTTTCATACACAATTTAAGAACAAATAAATTTCACTCTTGGTTCTCATCAATGTAATATTAGACTTTTTTTCTTTCATTATTCTACAGGGAAAAAATTATTAATATTGAACAGTTTCTTAAATGGAAAGTTTAAGCTGGACTTTGCTGACCACCCTATGGATAAATTTTGGTAATCTTAACATATTATACATGTTAAGATTTTATTTTAGCATTATTTAATATTTAATAATAACTACTTAGCAAGAACATTTTTGTGTGTATGGGTAGATAAATTTTAGAAGTAAAAAAAAAAGCTTTTTGTATTTGTCTATTACCTGGAAAGTTAATATTTCACCTAAGTTAGGGAACAAATAAGTTCCATTATAATTAAGTATATGACAATCTATTAAATGCAGTGCAATAAAGGCTTAATAGTATGCAAATGTTAAGAATGAATGCATTAAAAAATCTTATATTTAAATCAATAAGAGATCTGCTAATAATACTGTAAGCTTACTAAAAACTGTAGTTTTATTGCAAACTTTTGTTTATTTAATTTCAAATAATTAATTAATTGGAAATTGAGTTTTTCTTTAATTTGACTTATTTTAAGTAAACGGAATTATCTTGTGTGTTGATTTTGCTACATGTCTTTATTCCCCTGAAATGATTAAATTTTGTATTTCACAATTTTAATTAAAGAAATTATAATTTCAGCTGCTTATATAATGTTTCATTTGCTCATGAGTTTTTTTATTGAAGGCTTTGAGATAAAATTTTAGAGGTTAAGACAAGTAGCATTTGAAAAGTGTTTTAGTGATTTTTTTAGAATTTATTAGTTTTATTTAAACTGTAGATAAAATGTAGGAAGATTTACTTGAATAAATATATGTGCAGAATGCCGATTGTGAAAAATAGCTTTTCTAAAATAGAAGTAATGTATTTGTATATAGTGATCATCCATTATCACCTCTGTAATTGGCAAACAGATATATCTAAAACACAGGGGAAAAAGTCATTTTATATTCATTCCTACACATATCAATAATATGTTCTGATTGAATATATTTAAAGTATGACTTAATCATTTTTGTATGAGATTCTTGACATTTCTCATTACTAGAAACTTCAAAGGAATTTAATATTATCAAATTTATAATTTTGTTACTAATGATGAGATATTTTCATTGAGGTGACTCTGGATTTGAAAAGTAGTAAAATATGCTTTTGTACAAAGTGACTTTGCTATGTGAATAAAAAGATTCATATTTTCCAAGTATAGGATTAATAATATGTCTAGTCTTGTTGACTTTTCTACATTTTATTTTATTAAGCTGCATATTTTTGTTTACTCTGTTTCAAAGCTTAACATTATTTAATGAATATGTTTTGATCACAAAAAGTGTTTGTTATTGTATATAAAGTTTTATTTAGCCAGTGTTTATATTGTTTCTGGTGTGAAAAAGTGTATAAATAGCCTATAATAATAATAAAATTCTATTCATAGTAATAGATTTGTTCCATTAGCTCAAGATTTGCCTATATGTTGAGTATGCTTACAGTATATACATCTATGTAATCATATACAAACCTTATGTATGTATTTATATAGCAAGATGCAGATCATATAATTGTATGTACAAGTGTGTAAAAGCTGAGAAATAAATTTATCCTAAATTTATGTCTTGAAAAAACTGTATATTTAAAAAAAATATATTGTTTTACATGTTTTAGCATCTAATGCACTGCATAAATTTATATCTTTAAAAACATATGTTATTTTTTTTAATCCGAATTATTTGAGAAAATGCAGTTTTAGCAAACCTCAAAATTGAATCCTTAATTGAAGCAAGAAACAGAAGACCAAAATTACCTGATCGTGAATAATAAAATATGATTTCATAGGCTCTGTTATCAATAGCTAATGACAAAGGTATGGGCAATGAAAAATTTTAGTGTTACCTTTTTAACTTTTTATAGAAAAATAAAGAACTGTGGGGGGCTACATATGCTACACGAAGCTCTGTTTATCAAATAGAGCGTAAGGCGGCAGATCAAGTTTGGGCCTTGATGCTAATACTCCCGGGGGGGCACTAAATAAGAATGATCCTTCAAAATATTTCTTCATTTGGAAATCACTCGACACTAAGATAGATATCAATCAAAATTTGCTTATTTTGAAATCATAAAAACCTCATGTACAAATTTCAAATTTAATTACAAATACCGCCAATAGGCGGCACCATATGCTATATACGCTAACAGATATTGTGGAGTAGAAAGCGACCAATCTTCAGATGGTTCCGCGTACATGGAAGGAGGTTAGCAAACTGAAGGCATTGGATGACTTCATATATTCCGTGGGGCAATGTGCTTTTCTGGTACTCGAGTATCACCAATTAAATCTTATGGCAACAAAGTGCAGGTTTTAATTCCCGTTTAAAGATGCAAAATTTCCTGATGTTAAAACATTTCACCAGCTTTTCGGCAAATGTCAATTGCGTGGCTAAAGAGTAATTATTGTTCCTGTATCTTCTGGCTTAGCAGACCTCGAGTTGCCTGAGATAGTACGTATCAAGTAGCACTCTATATTTGAATATGTATATATAATATGAATTTTAAAATGAAGATTTTTATATAGTAAAATATGATTTTTATTACATTGTTTAATATTGGCTCCATATTACAGAGCGTAGTATCCTGATATAAAACTAAAATCACTCATTCCCAGTAACACAGGAATATTATTAATAATTACTAAATATTATGAATGCCGAATGCTGCACGGAAATATAATATATATAGGGTCATTCCAAAGTAATCATGTTCCTTTGACAAGACTGCTCTCCCTTACTAAATGGTATATTTTTGTTAATTTTTCATCCCTTCTAAGACTCTTCCCCATTAGAAAAAACTGTATCTGCAATTTTTTTTTTCTGCAGATTTAGTAAATTTTATAACTTTGTAAGCAGGTTTAATAAAAATTGTGTATTTATGAAAAAAATAATACATTAATTAGCTCTATAGATGAAATATACTGTACCCAACAAATTAAATTTACTACTGCAACAAATAAAATACAAATGAGTAATATTTTCTAAAAGACAAAGCAAAACAAAAACTCTTATCTTATTATTATCTTTATAATTATTTATCTTATAATTTTTCAGTTACTGAACACTGATGTTTGCAGAAGACCTCTTCTACTATAGTGCCATTTTTTTAGATGTCTGCTTATTGGTAATTACTCGAAAATTACTGAAGATTGAATGGAGAGTTAGCAGGCAATGAACTCCCTTTAATTATCTACAAAATAATATAGATCCGGTTGCATCGTCGACGTTGAATTCATTTGAAATTATCAGTATTAATGTCCGATAAATATAAGTGGGAATAGATTACGAGATATGTTTGTCTGCGAATTTTATTTACTATAAATATAGTGAATGAAAATCAAAAGGTTAACATAATCAATTCCTAATCTAAGATTCTGTTGTACAGTGAAATCTCAGTTTAACGTTTCCTACATTTAACATTTTTCCGCACATAACGTCATTCTTTAAGGCTCCAAATAATTTCATATGCTTGTAATGTTAAAAAGTCGCAGATTTAATTTTATCACTTTGAAATATTTTAAATATATAAACTTCAGTGCGATTTTCTTAAAACTGTCAGCTATTGTGATGGTAAAAAAAAAAAAAAAAAAAAAATCTTTCCAACAGATGCAAGAGTCCTCCGAATCTAACCACCACCTCTCTGTGTCTGTATTAAAAGTGGGAAGAACATACGTTATCCTTCCCTATCCCCTTGGTTATATGAAGACAAAGGATGAATTTTTAGAATCCCGCTGACCCATATTGTAGTGTGTATTTGTAATCCGGAAATATGACATTCTTTTGTGACTTTTCGTTCGTTGAGAGTTTTAGATGTTGAAATTATGTCATCAAAAATTAAGTGATTTTCTTTGTTAGAAAAAGTGGAGATCATTCTAATTAATTTTTCTAAATCAATTGGAATTTCAAGCAGATGTTGTGAAACAAAATTCGGAAAAGAAGAAAAAATTCACCAAAAGAAAAGAAAACTTTAAAATTCTCGCCGTTTGAGGACTTAAGAAATTTTTTTGCTTTAATGGCTCAACGAATTTCATGCAATAAACTTTCCTATAAATGTTCTTGTTTTGAAGGAGAAAGGAATAGAAGTTGTTTCTAAACTGGAAGTTCAAGGATTCTCAGCTCCAAATAATTGGATAGACCGTTTAAAGAACAGGCATAATTTTTTCTATTTGGCGACTCTGCTGCATACGATTTTGAGACTGTCCAAGAATGAATGGTAAAAGCATTACCGTCCTTGATACAACAATATTCTAGTAAAGACATTTTCAGTGCTGACGAGACAGATTATTTTACAATCTTCTTCTTGATAGGATTTTTGCAGATGAAAGTTGTCACAGTGGGGAAACTATCGAAACTGCAATTGATTGTTTTTCTATGCTTGAATTCAACGGGAGTAAAATGACAATTAGTAGTTGGAAAATCCGAAAAAATGAACAAGTAAAAACGAAAGAATTTTAAGAATGTGAAAAGGTTTTTTTTTTTTTTTTTTTTTTTTTTTCCTCTTTTAAACTGAATGTGCCTCAAGCAAACAATATTGGATGACAAGAGCAATTTTTTTGAAAACTTCCATTGCAAAGTGGACAGACAAATGCTCTTACAGAAATGTAAGATTCTTTTGTTGATTGATCAGTGCACAAAGTTTTAAAACAGATGAGTGAAATTATCCCCAGCCAATTGCACAAAGCCCAAACTTGTAATCTGGACATGATTGTGATAGTGCATTTTAAACGATCGTATAAAAACTTCTGAAAAATTCTCTTCCAAGTATAGAATCTGAAGGCAAGAAAAGTTGGTAAACGTGCCAAACGCCCTTCATATGATTTCTTTAGTATAGGAAATAATCGAGAATAAATGCATGTCAATTTTTTTTGCAAAAGGTATTTTTCTGGTTGTCTGAGATGATGAATTTCAGAATGAAAATTCTAATAAAAGGGAAGAGTTCTTTCTCATTTCAGATAATTTTGAGAATTATGTAGTTTGCGATATAAACGTCCTTACATCAGAGATTTCGATTCTAAGTCATTAGAGTCTCAAGAGACACAGAATCGGCTATGATAAAGAAGGACACAAAGTTCCATTTGCGAAAGAAGCCACTTAATCGCTGAAAATACTGAAAGTTTTCCTTTCAAATAATGAAAGTTAGGATAAAAGTTTGCTAAAACTCATATGTATTGAGAATGCTATTTGCTATGCAGCGGATAAAAACAAAACACAAAGTAAAATAACCGACAAAAAAACCAAATCATTTTGAAGGGAGAAATAAAAGGTATGTAATCTAAATTAGTTTTATTTCAGTCTTTGGTTTGCTTTCATCGTGCCACGTTTTCTCTCATATACATTTATGACTGAATTTTAAATAATATTTTGGTAAGTTCACAACCAGTATGCTGCCATTTTGGAATTGTACTACATTTTTTTTTTTAAATCACACTGAAAATTAAGTTCTAACAAAAATTGCTGGAACCAGCCGAAAAAAGAAACTTCAACTAGTCAAAATTTTGCTGTTTCAATTCACACCAAATTCAAGATAAAGGCAATAACATTATTTAGGATCATATTAATACATGTATTAGTAAGTTTATGTAATACTGACCATGGTAATTTCTGTTTTTAATAAGTTACTAACTAGCCGTTTTTGAAGATCTGCTTGTTAGTTCGGAATGTGTTGGCTGTTAGACAATTAATAACTTCATTTTATCTTTGGTAAGATTAAAAAATATAAATTTAATAAAAAATTGAAATTTATACAACCCAATATGCAAATATATAATTTTAAGTTGTAAATCATTGTTTTAAAATGATATACTAATAATCCTTGTAAATATATCTTATTGATAATAACTGCTTTTCAATATTTAAAATAGTTAATTTATAAAGATACTTAGAATACAGTAATTTTCAAATTATATTTTAAATTTAAGTAAATAAATATTTGCAAAAGTTTTAAGGGAAAAGTTTGTGGATATAATTGGATTCTTTTTTTAAATTCAAAATTACTTTGGATATGGATGAATAATTACTTATTTTATAAATAACATTTTAATGAGTCTTAAAGCTCAAAAAGATAATTTAGTTGCAGGTAAATAATGAAGTATGAATGAAAAATAGTAAAAAAAAGACTGAAGATTTATTTTAAATATCACATTATTTATATAAAGTCAATGGAAAAGTTTAATAATGGATTATAAAAATATTTTTAAAGATAAGAAATGACAATAAAACCTTGTTGCTTTATGCTGAAAAAAATTCATGAATATTAATTCAAAATTACTTTGCAATAAAACAGAAACAGCGAAATTAGAAGACTACGTTTAAATTACTAAAATCATGGATGTAGGCCTAAACTTACATCAAATATTTAAGATTTTATTACAAATTTACATGATTTCATTTCTTTCCTCATGAGTTATTCTGGATATTTTTATTCTCAAAATAAATATCGATTTACTTTCAAATGTAAAAATTATATGATGGTTTATAAAATTTACCAATTTGTTTGCGTCTATTTACTAATAAAAGAATATTTGTTTTGAAAGGATAAAACAAAACGCAAATTCTTAAAGAACAGATTGAAATTCTTTTATTTTAGACTTTTTGTTGTGTTGCGGTACGAACAGCTTCTTCTTTCAAACCCGTTTATACTTTTAGTAAGCAATGAACTTTTCTACGTTCACATAATGTAAAAATCCGTGGAAATTTAATAGGACATCTTATATGGGAAATCGAAATTGTTTCCTCAATCCCAACGCTAATTCAATGACTTTCTGAAGAAAGATTTCTGAACTAGATTAATGCCTACTGCAGTTTTTGACAATTACTGAAAATAGCAACTCATTAATCACTCTAATCATTGTAAAATGTTTTTTTTTATTTTATTTGGAAACTAAGTATTCTTCATGCCAGGGGAAGTGAACATCTAAAGTCTCTAATTAGCATTTCAAATGAATTAGACATTTCATCAGATTAGACTGAAATGAATCAGGAGAATATTTTGAATTAGTGAATCTTTCACAATAAATATCTTTTTGCTATTGGGATCCCTGGGTTCAGAGAAGAGGTTTTTGAACATTTTATTTATCACATGCAGGAACTAAATGCGATAAGCTAATGGTTAACAATGCTTTCACGAGTTGATTTTGTTGCAGACTGTCTTTTGGAGCCGGGAATCGTCAGCATGTTATTCTGATCTGAATCCAAAAGAGTATGTATAAGATGTTTTAGAATTTTCCAAAAAAAAAAAAAAAAAAAATGATTCGGCCAAAATTTTCTCTGACAGTCTCAGATCTAGATACTGTATCTGTGAAGAAATGATTCAGAGTGCCTTAGAATTTATAGAACCATTTCATAAATTCAAGGTGAAGCCGATGATAAGACATTCCAGGAAACCACAAGTTCTGCTGATACAACATGAAATTCCAAGAAAAACGATTTGTTTAAACGTTTGCTTTCAATATTAAAACCAATGAAATCTTCAGAAGAACTTATACTTACCCATTTTTATGAATAACCTTGATAAACAGCCTTTTATCTATTAATGTGATTAAAATTTTACATCCCAAATTTCCTAGAACCACAATTGTAAGACAACACAGAAGTATACATTCTAATTTTTCTACAAAATAAACAATTGGAATAAACGTATATTTCTCAAAAAATGTGAGTGACCCATTAATTCGTTTCAACAGTAGAGTTCAATGAAAACTTGCTTTCTTGTGTGTGTATGTGTGAGTGGAAGGACTAACCATTTTAATTTCAGAATTAGGACTGTCCACAATGCATACTGAGATTATATAATTTCAATCCAGAGAGTTTGATGAGAGCTTTTTATAATCTTTGTCTTCCAATAAGCTGTAGATGCATAAAAAAACTCGTCATTGACAATTTCTAAAAGTCTCTTTGTGTCTTGTATCAATTTGCATACATATGCAGAAAACATTGTGAAATGATATCCTTTATCTGGCTAAAAACACAAGGAAAGAAACAGTACAGCACATCTCAAAAGTGGTGAAAGAAATACAAAGCATCATATCATATTCTAACTTTTTATTCATTTTTCTAATGACATGAAAACAGTGTTTTTTTCACAGGGATATTTATCAGTTCTCGAAACTTTTATGTTACTGCAGCAGGTTTGAAATAAAAGTTTCCACTTTTTTTTCTTTTACAAAGTACGCAAAATATTATTGTTCTCAATAACAATAAATATCCTTGATTTGTGGATTTATAAATATATTTTACAGAAGATAAATCATATTCAGGTTTGATTTCTAAGAAATGAAAATACTATGAGTAAATGCAACACATGAGCAATCAAAACAATTCTTTTCTTCACTAGTATTCATTTGATAGAAATGCTAAACAAGAAATGATCCTGAATTTTAAAAATTCATGACTATAATAAAAATAAGTATATACTGAAAGGTAAAATTATTAAATACATCTGAGTAAGAAAACAAGTTAATTTTTTACAACACGGTATAGAGATGGACAAGGAACTCAAAATACATATATTCTAGAAAGCAATAATAATTATTTCCATCTGAAAGGATGAAATTCTGTTAATTTAATACAAGCTGATGTTTAAATATGGTATACAACACTCTACAACTGAAAAACTTCAGTTTTCGTTCCGTTATTTTTTAAGGGAATACAGATACTCCTCACTTTACGACCTACCTGCTGAACGACTTTCGTACTTGCGACCGATTGAATTTCGACCTGCAGTTGAGAGGAGAATGAGTCCCTTTTCTCACCTTGAGTATCGGTCAAATGAGAAAGGTGATATGAGTATTGAGAGTGATATAGACTTCCTGCGCATTCTTTTAATCAGCAACTATGTAATCTCATTATTAATTATTTCTTTTTTAAATATTAGTAACCTCAAAACAGTAAAGATGTCAATGAAAAGGAAAAGTAATGGATTACCAGGAGAAACTGTTAAGAAACGAAGAAAAGCTATCGATCTTGAAATGAAAATAAAAATCATACAAGAATATAAAGATGGCAAAACGATTTAAGATAAAGTATGTGACTTGAAGTTGGCACATTCGGCAATTTCAACATCTTAAAGGATAACGAGTGAAAGGGGAGGTGAAATCATCGGCAGGATTTAAAACCATAACAACTAGGCAGCGAAAATGTCTTATTCGTGAAATGAAGAAATTCTTGGCGATCCAGTTTGACAATCAGATGCAAAATAATATGCCACTAAGCCTTTTAATAATACAAATTAAGGCCTACAGTAAATTTGAGATTGAAGGCGGAAAATCGACACCATAGAGCAGAGATACTAATAGAGGGAGTACAACCCTACTTTGGTGTAGGACAAGATAAAATCACGTGACTTGTGGACAGAATTTGTGTTCACTGTAACCGCAATCGCCGTTCCCCATTATATTTCAATGAAAGATTTTTTCTCGCTTTTAACTGTTGGATTTTAAAACTTATTTAAGCCATGATTAACTATTGCTGTGCAATTTCATGCAAAGAAAAAGCTTCTAAGGATAGTTCTGTATCATTTCACAGGTATGTACAATAAACATATTCTGTTATATATATTTTAAGTCAATTTAAAATTTCGTAACCTCCATCAGTCAGTGATTTTGGGGTTAAAACTGAATAATATTTCATAGTTTGATTTAGTTATTGTATTAAATTTATTTAATTTGTTATTAAGCTTCCTTTAAACTGATGCAATTGCATTATATTTTGTTACTTGCTTTATTTTAATCTCGAATGTGTTGCAAGTGCTTGGCTGCAAACTTGGCGTGATTTTTTCTCGCCAATAGAAGTGTTTACATAAAAACACTATAGGTAATTGGTATTGGTAAAAAAAACACTATTGACCGATTAATAATTGTGTATTTATTTTAGTGCAAATAAAGTTCCTTATTATTTCCTATATGTTGTTGTTTTTTACCATAAATATTCGAATCGTATTATACCGTAAAAAATATTAAATCATCATTGTGAATGAAATCGTGAAACTAAAACGTTTCATTGAAAATGTTATATAGTAAAATTTCATAAATGTGTCAGCAGTAATTGCAAGTTTTTATAAATTTTAATTAAGATATAATAAGAAACTAGTGGATATTCTAAAGATAAACTATTAAAGAAAGAAATGCTATCTTTACAGATAAAAATTTTGTCTGAATGCTAACTTTATTAATAACTTACGATATGCACATAACCTAAAATCACCGTTTTCGTAAAAATTTCGAATTTCCTTATTAATTTGTATTAAATCAACACATTTAAGATTCCAAAAATGATTTAATTTTGTTTCTGCGGTAGTTAGAAGCAAAGTTACCGCCAACATTATAAACCAGAAGCGAAATATTTAAAACTGATATTAACAAGAAGGCACGAGGTTTAAAATTGAGTTCGGAATGAGATTTTGTATAATGATAGTATACATTTAAAATGTTCATTAATGAAAATATTAAGACTCAATAGCCAACCTTAAAACTTTCAAATTAGCTTATATACTAATAATGAGTTAACCGAACAAGCGCTCGAGTAGTGTAGTGGTTAGGGCACTGGCGTAGCATTCAGGAAACCTGGGTTCGATTCTGAGCTAGACTTTTTTTTTTCTTTCTAAATTATTTCAAAATAATTTAACAGTTTTAATTAATATCTTTTTCATTTTTTTATGCAAAAATAAATATTATTCAGAATATTCAAGGGAAAAAAAAAAGAACTGGGTCACTTTTATAATCTGCTTTTATTATAAAATTTTTTTTATCTGCATGAGATAATTATAAAAGTATTTGAACATGTAATGTAAAATTAAAAGATGTTTTGGGGTAAAGAAAAGAAATAAAATGCTCACTTTTAATTGATGCACAAAAACAAACTAAAAAAGTAAACATAATTTAAATCAATAAACTCGGCTACTGATGTAAAAAAGAACACATCATTTTCGAAACCAGTTTGCTTAGTTTTCAAAGAATATATATATAATTTAGGAAGTTAAAACCGACCGGACCCAATGCCGGGAAACAAAACGTTGCGCGGCAGTTTTTGAGTATGCCAAGATTTGCGATATGGCGCCAAAAAAGGCCAGATTTCTCGCACGTGACTTGGCTCATGTTGCGTACACTTGTTTAGACTAGAAACAAGCGACTAGCTTCCTCCATTTATATCAGTTCTATGATCGACACAATCATTTACAGCAAGCCATGAATGGTTTCAAAGGTTTAAGCGGAATTCAACATGTATAATTGGAGAATCAGTAGTCAGATGGCAAAAGCGAATGTAGAAGCAACAGGAAAATTTTCAGTCTAATTGGATGGAATTAAAAAACACAGCTACTACCCGGAACAGATATTCAATGTGGATGAAAACACACTTTGGTGGTATGAATCCCCAAAAGGCCCTATATTCAAAAAAGAAGCTAAGGCACAGAGGTGAAGAAACCGACAGCAAAAATAGATATACATATACCAGGTGCAAATCTTAAGGGACGTCATATAGACAAAATATTAGTGCATTTACGTAACTTTTTAAATTGACGGGGGGGGGGAGACATATTGTACCCCAGAACCAGTAACCATATCATGCCATTGTTATGGAAATGCTCGGTTTCAAGGCTTTTAAAGATAGGATCGCGTCAATTTTTGAAGGAAATGTAGCTGGATTCAAGTTAAAGCCTTTACTGATCTATTCTCCGAAATTCCACAAAATTAAAGGAAGTTATTACAAACATTCTGCATGTTTACTACTGTGCAAATAAAAAGACATGCATGGTGCAATCTGTATTTGAAGACTGGGTTTTGAACTGTTTCATATTCTCAGTCAAGCATTAGTGTTTTAAAAAAGGAAGTTTCTTTTATAATTATTTTCCTACTTGATAATGCTCCAGGTCACCAGGTATTTTGATTATTTACATGCAGATGTAAAGGTAGTGCATCATTCTAAAAATTCAATTGCAGTCCTATGTCAATGGGCTAAGGTGCTATAGCTACGTTCAAAGAGTTATTTACGCAAGACCTTTCCCCAAGCCGTAACAGTGAAAGAAAATGATATAGCAACCCTCCAAGATTTTTGGGTATCATACAACACTTTAGATTATTAGAAACATTAAATAGGCTTGAGAAGAAGTGACAAGTGTATGCAATACATATAGAAAAAAAAAATGCATAAAATTTTTTTGTGAACAATATCAAATCTCCTGACAGTAAAGAACAAAATGATATAATTCATGTTGAAATGGAATACATAGCTGAATTAGTGAATTATGCCTATGGCGAATTAAAAAAATGAAGATTTAATACAGTTAGAAGCACTATAGCATTTGGAAGAGGAAGAGAAGGAAAGAATTAAAAAGAAGTTCACTGTACATGGGTTACCTGATGTGTTCTCCAAAATTAATGCGGCTATACTGGAACTCAAGATGGATCAAAATACTGAATGTCTTATTAAAGTTGAACAAGGTGTGAGTAAACTTTCAAAATACTGATATTTATATATAAAAAAATAATACAAAGCATACCACAGCTGAAGTTCCTTTTTAATTGTTACATCCAGGACATCCACTCTTCCATTCCGTTGTCATCGTCTCCCATATCCGGACTAACTACAACTCCAGGTAACCAAATAAATAATAATACGTATATACATATGCATGCTATTTTTATGAATAAATTTTAAGTTTATTGAATAATTTTTATAAGCTTCATGCTTATCGACGAAGTCGATAGAACGAAACTCGGTAGTAAAGTGAAAGAAGTACCTGTATAATAGAATTATATTAAGTAAGACATTTATTTTCACAAGGTACATGCACAACATTTACTTTACAATAGAAAGAAAATAGATGTAAATGAGTTGTTGCTCTTGATGCAGACAAAGATTTTCAAGTATAATGCAACATGTGGGAATAATCGACTTCAAGGTTAACAAAATGTATGCATAGAAGTCCACACTCAATGCATATTAGGATAGCATTTTTTGCACAGTATATATCAATGCAGAGTATTTTTTTTTTTGCCGGCATAAATATTTTGCATAAATCAAAATTAACAATTAAGACAGACAATTTACTCGTTCATTTAATTTGCCAAGTCATACTGTTTCAACCTCACATTATGAGATTTCCTTATAAATATCAAAAAGATATATATAAGGAATTCTTTTACAAGATACATACAATTATCTCAAATCCATATTCATATATATATATACATTATTAAGATCATGAGAACTTTTTACATGACTAAATAAAGACTTAAAAATGTTATTCTAATTTTTGTAAGGAGGAAATAACGTTATACAGAAAAAAATATTTTTCAAATATTATTATCTCTTTGTAGATATCTGGTAATAATCTAAATTCTTTTGGCAGTTTCTTTTTGAATTATTCAAAATCGAGAACCATTTTATCTATCCAAAAATTTTCAGTGACTAAAGATAAGGATATAACACTAAGATATTTTACTAAAGGATCTCCATTATTTTTTGAAAATTCTAGTTCTTTAGGTAGATGTTCAAAAATTTGAGAATTAAATCAGTGAAAGAAGTGAAAAAAAAAGTAGAATAATAATAACAATAAAAAAGACCTCAGATAAACATATATTAAATTTTCTTGTGTGATAGCAAAAATTACAAAGTAATTAAAATTTTTCTGAATTAAATAAAGAGACAGTTTATGATAGTCAGAATAGGAAATAAAGACCACAAGCAAGAAGCCTTAGAGAAATTATTTTTTACCAAATGAAAGAGCTAGATGAATCGTTTAATTTTCTCATCTTTTCTGAAAAACTCATCTCATTAGGACATAGAAGTAGCTGACTACAGAAAATTTGATGCGGCATTTTAAAGTATGACAAAACGCAACGTTTTATATTTGTAGGTCTACTGTAAAGGTATGTTTGGAATATAAACTAGAGGGATTGACTTGAATTTTTCAACAAATTTTTATCGAAAACCAAATAAAAAAAAAACAAAAAAAAAAAAAAACTGCCATATTTCCAGTTGAAGTACATAAACTATTCACTATGATGAAATTTTTCATAAAAAGGGCTGTTTAACCATTTCATTAATTCTGAATTTTTTCAAAGATGATTCTGATTTAAAACAGAAACCGATGTGGTTGAACTTTCTTATAAATGCTTTGTTAACAAGAAAAAATAATATCAAATTAAGACTGAACATAATATATGTAAAGGCAAAAAAAAAAAAAAAAAAAAGAAAGAAAGAAGAGATAAAACACAATGTAATTTGAAATTTAAACCAGATAGTTCAAATGCAGAATAATTTAGTGATTAATTCTGTATATAGTTAAAGTACGAACATGACACAGGTTACAAGATATAAAGGTAAAATAGTGATACATTAAATTCATAACAATGAAAATCGAACTGCTGAAGCAATGACAAAATATTATTTTAGAAACATAATAATGTGGTGAATAGCATATAAGCCAGTTAACAACTCTTCTACCCGAACGATCGTTTTGGTAAAATTGTTAAGTTACTGGACTGCTAACCACAAGGTCCCAGGTTCTATCCTCGCGCATTCACATACCACTTCAATAAGACAAATGACAAGACTGCGTGTAGCATTTTCATAAGTTCATATAAATTTATACAACAAACAAAAGGGCAATAAGGCATCAATTATATGAGTATTTGCAAAGTTATTAAGTAATATACAACAGTAATAAATAATAAAAATAGTCACAAGATTATCACAGACATGCATAATTGCACTGCATTAATTTTCAGTATAATCTCCTATACTCTTGTAATTAACAAGAGTAGATGTGCGCTGCAAACAGGTTTCCACTTACAATTTGAACATACAATAAAAAGACATTCTTATGCACTTCTCAATTTTAAAAACATTTAACAGGCAACAGATTTTTACCTCTGCCAACTTGAAGGTAAAGAAAAATAAATAAACCTCCTGTATACTTTTAATATATACAATATGCCTGATTTTAATTTAATTCTTCTCTTTGTTAAAAGTACATTAAATATAAGAAGAAAACAAGAGACCCTGAAGAAAATTAAGGAAAAAAAATGTATGTTTTCTTCTGGATATTATAGTATTATTTAAAATCCAGATTAAACATAAAACATACTTAAAACTAAACTTTTAATTATATATATATATTTTTTTTTAAATGTTGCAGGCTCATTCCGGGAGTGAGAACTATTCATCTTTTGTAAAGCTATATATCAGAAAGTTTTTAATTGCATATATATTGCAATAAAGTAAGAAGATTAAAATTATAATACAAACTTTAATAAAAAGTGAAAGTGATGATACTTAAGGTTATTAGAATTCCGTTTCATAAAATTATTACCTTGTTTGTACATTGCCATCAAATACAAAGTACTGATTTATTTATGAATAATTTTTGAGGATGTGGCTGTTTTTAAAAGCTTGAAGAAAATAAGTATTTTTGTTCAGTCATGAACTTTTTATTGGATTAGGACTTTCGTACCAAACAATTACATTAACTATGCTTAAAACTTTTTTCCAAGATCCAAACAAATGCTACTTTACTTCAAGCGGAAGCAGAATTTCAACTTACGAGATTTCAATGCCTTAAGAGTTTAATTCTTTCCCTCATAATTTTCATAAAAACTTCTCTTTTTCAGATTCCCAGTCAAAAGCTAAAAACCTTGAAACATACTGCAAATTGTTAGTTACAGTGATTTAAAGCCTTTTGTAACAGAATTACAAATTAAGTTATGGAAATATCTAAGACTTTCACAGCAGGGATTTTAAAGCTACTAAATTGGTTCATAATGTCCCCTCCCCATGATATCAAAGGCCAGCAATAAAACGAAATACATAAAGAAAATAAAAGTGAATATTTTCAAAATATGAACATTTAGGAGAGTAAATAAACAAAAAAGAGGAAAAAAAAGTGAAACAAAATAAAATAGCTCACAATGACTTAACTAATACTTAAATAGTTGTATTTGCTTTAAATTAAAGATGAAAAATATGAATATGATGTACATTACAGTGGAATGATATCATTATAATCTTGTTTCTTTGGTTGCTCAAGAGCCATAAGACATTTAGCACCATATTCTTGGGCATGTAAATATACATTTAGAGTACATTCGGTACAGTGTGCAATGAAACGAATAAAAGGCCTAACATCTCCTTCATTAGCAAGTTGAATAGCATTATAATACATTGATCGATCCTGTTTCCTAATGATGACAGGAGGATATCCATTTCTCATAAGTATCAAATTCATAAGCAGTCGTGCAGTTCGGCCATTTCCATCTACAAATGGATGAATATATACAAGCTTATAATGAGCTAAAGCTGCTTGTTTGACT
Organism: Argiope aurantia; assembly: GCA_026543865.1. NCBI lineage: Eukaryota > Metazoa > Arthropoda > Arachnida > Araneae > Araneidae > Argiope > Argiope aurantia. The sequence goes on along the minus strand of JAPMOR010124086.1, from coordinate 204,057 downwards.
GGATGCAATCGCAACATACTATCTGATTGAAGCCATTCTACAAACTCTTCCATGAGATAGGCAACATCAGAAGCTAACGGTGGTATATGCTCGCCAACAAAAACTTGGTTTTGTCTAAAAGATCCAGCTTCTATAGGATCCACATGACCTAACACCCGCTTATGAATAGCTAATATATCATAAACTGTAATTATATCTTTGTTAACAAGGGTTTTATTTATATAGCGCAATGCTGACTCTAAACCCAAAATTTCATTGTGCTCCATGACACTCTTACCAGGAACACTCATTCGTGTTTCAACAACCATTCTTGTTTCAGCAAGTGTCATAGTATTTCCTTCTATGGCAACAGTGTGATATATATGCTGGAAATAAATTTCTTTCTTAACTCTTTTCAGAGATGGATTATTATGGTTTAATTCTATTAATTCAATTCTCTTTCTATCAATTCTTTCAAGCTCTTGTTCATCCAGCTCATCTACAACTCGCAAAGTTCTTTTGCGATTCACAAGAGCACGAGAATGGTCAGGACTAACGGTAAGAGCTTTAACATATAAATGATCGGCTCTGATGATGTCATTTTCTTTTTCTTCCAGGAATTCACCATAGTGATTTAAAATGTCTGGATGAAGAGGTTGTAAAGCCAAAGCATGCTGAAATAACTTACGAGCTTTATCGAACTTCTGAGCATTCTTCATTTTTAAGGCCATCTGAACAGCAGTTAGAGCCTCCTGTTCTGAAAGCAAAAATAAAGAAAGACTAAGTTGTCTATAAGTTAAAAATCTTTTAGATAACAAAATTTAAACTCTTTAATTTTTACACAAGTTATGCAAAACTTCGAAATGAATGCATTTAACAAAGCACTAGATATAAAGATGTCATTTGAATTGAAAAATTGCAATGCTTATATCAAGGTCATGATTTAAACATTACATATAACAAATTCATTAAAAAAGAAATAAAATATGATCCACAGTAGCATGTAATGCGAACTAACGATAAGAAATAAAAACTTGTACAGAGGCAAAATCAAACAGGAAATATTTCAAATTCTTTACACACAATGTAAAGAGACAGAACAGTAAATTGATTAAGATTAGATTAAAAATGCATTTTTTTAAAAACCCAACCAATCTATATATATCCACTTATTATTTTGCCATCCTATAGTTTCATTTTATTGTCTCCATAGAATTAAAATAATAATAATAAATGAGAAAACATGCAAAATCTATACCAAATACAACACAGGGAAAATTAAATATGTACAGAACCAGGTATGCATTTGGATATAAAGTTAAGAATTTATCTGAAATTCAAACAAATTATATAAATCTTCTTATTAATAAACTTTTTACAGATTTTGCTAACAGACAGATTCTTATATCAGGCAATATAAGGTATTTTCAATTATGTACAAAACAATTAAGCATCAAAGTTGCAAAATGGGACATTTAGATGCCAGGATCTGTTTATATACATATAGACTATCTACATGTGAGAAGAATTCAAGTATCTTCTTCTTAGTCATAATGAATGTTCTGTTGACCCTATTATTAGATGTATATGGGATGCTTTATCACTATTTAAGAGAAATTATGTCAGTTAAGGTAAACAATACATATTGACCAATGAAGTTTAGCAGCACATGAGATTACTTGTTCCCTGTGTTATTCATTCTTTTTTCTGCAATATTCTGAAGGGTGAATTGGTTTTTGAAATACCACAGAATTCAAAAGCAATGTATCAGGCACTTATTTCTGATTCATTCTTACATTTGAAAATGTTTACGAAATACCAAAGGAAAAGTGATAATAATAACAGACCAACAAAAATTGAAATTTCAAAAAAGTTTGATATTACAATGATAACAATAAAGACAAATTTGTCTTTGAGAAAAATGAAGTTTCACAAGTTTTTAGTAACAGTGCTTCAAAAATGTTCCTCTAAATAGGGAACATTTTCCATAAAGAAAATTAATGAAGTTCTTCAATCACCGAGGACGCAGTAGAATTCATACAATTCTAAAAGACAGTGTAATGCTAACTAAAAAAGGGTAAACATTGAAAGTTAAATTTGAAGGAAACATTCTTTTAAAGTTTGATGGTTGTAAAATTTTTTGAACATAATATAAAATTTCACATCGTATCGATACAGCGATCAAAAGCAGTTTCAGTTGAGTTTGTAGATGAAAATGTTTTTAAACAATGTTGGGGTTTGTAATATATGTCCTAAATCCAATCCTAAGAATGATATGAACTGGCCGATATATCTGCTGTTCTATAATTTTTCACACCTGTAATAATTCTGGTATATAAGAATGAACTGTGCAGTAATGGGAAAAACAGTGAAAGACTATAGTAGACGATAAAATAGTTACATGCAAACATTCATGGCAAAGAAAAACTATCACTTGTCACAATAAAATCTCAAAAATTTTAACAAGTACATCAGATAACGTTAAATCCTTATAATCATATGGTGAATAAAAAAGTCAACACTGACAAACATTTTACATAGTTAAAAATATGAAATGAGAAGCAATGGATCAATGCTTCTCATTTCACATCTACAAAAGATTAAATTTTCAGAAAACATAGAAATTGGGTCTTGCTATGAAAACATTGGTTATCAGAATATTGATAAAAATCATGCAGGATGAAAATGACAAGAAATCTTCACTTATAATAAAGATGAACATGTGTGTGTGTTTGCAAGTGTTTGCATTTGATAGGCAAGACCATTTGACCAACCGCTACCAAAGTCGGCACATATATATTTTGAGAGGTGGGAATATCACCTCGGAGCTATTTTTTTAAAAAAAATTAAACATTTTTTCTTTCTTTTTATGTTAGAACTTCCAAGAATATTACAATACAAAAATGATTTTCATGTCATTTTAAAATTAAAAAAATTATCCTTCCAATAGAATTAATGTTTAAACTGTAGGGAAGAGTTGGGAGAAATGAAACAGGCACATTTATATCTAATTGATAGATTCGAATCAATTTCTAATTTCTTCATTTGAAAGAGCAACTATAGACCCTTGCTTGATCCTAATTTTTACACCAGCCATAATATCATTTGTGTTTAAAACAGAAAATATGATTTTCATGCCTCAAAAGTAAATACAAATTCTTACTTTTTCAATAATTTTTTTAAATCTTATTTGTAAAATAAAAATATTTTAAATGTATAATAAACTCCAAAATATAAAGTTTATAAACTATCAGCCAAATTAAGTTTAGATGTAGCATGTTTTATGCAATACACATTTTAAAAGAAAATTCTATAGAGGGTGGAATGGGACATGCTTGATTACATTTCAATATATTTTTTAAATAGCTAAATTCTGGTTTTACAATTTGAATTATCATCATACTAATACAAAAATAATGACACATGTAAAATAGAGAAATTAAACTTCCAACTTATTGACAAAGCAGATTTCAGAAAATCAAGCAATAGATTTACTTAATTCTGAGAAGCATATGTAAAAGATTTAAATTTATATTCAAAATATTCTAACAACGAGAAGGAAAATGCCAAATTTTACATTAGAAATGAAGTTAAATTATGAAACGGCTAGAAATAGCAGAGTGCATCCATTTTTTACAATTTTTAGCACAGATGAAAGAAAATAAGGGCAATACATAGTAAAATGAACAGGAAGTATAGCTTATGTAATACCATGAATTATATATCCATTAAATATTAGGTTAATAATATTTTCCTGAAGGAACTATCAAGACCAAGTTATTATTTAATCGAAAATTTTAATGACTCTTAATCCCACAAAATAGCTGGTCACCAAAAAAGATTAGTAGGCTGCTCCGATTAGTACTTAATATATGCATTATTCTTATGATAATACAAACAGCAAACTTGCATTAATTACATCTATTCTGTTCATGATTGAAGCTTTAACTAAGGATGCTTTGTCTGAAGATGACAGAGGCAATATCAAAGAAATAACCACATCATCTTTTGTAGCTGCATTGAAGAATTTTTTTATATGTTATCAAGACCAAGCAAAAGAATGTTGTCTTGGATATAAATTCAATTTACTACGATTTAAGGAAAAAATCTAAATCACACTGTATAGCAATCAAAAGTAACAACAACAACAAAAAAAAAGCTTGAATAAAACTACCCCGCCTCCCACCAAACAAGTAAAACCAAAAACCAAGTATGACTACTGCACGTCAGTCAATTTAATTTCTATCTACTGTAATAATTTGATTAAAAAATGTGATATATAAATTAATAAGAAGTACATTTTGCAGCTATAAGATTTTTGATAAATATCTATGTGAAAGAAACAGATATGAGAATTGATTCAATAAGGAATACTGCAATAATTATTTGGTGTTCAATTATTTAAAAAAGTGTATTTAAAGTGCCCGACATTATAAACAAATTAATATATTAAATATAATTATAAAATCCTTTTAGGAAAATAAGACCTTTATCATTACATTCATGAAGCTTAAATAAGAGGTTCAACATGTTTGATAGAAACTAATATTATGATATGAATTCAATGTTTTTAAGTGGTTCAATGAATGAGATACTAAAGAGATTTAGAAAAATAATAATAATAATAAAAATTTTGTAAAAAGATTATTCACTTGAAAATGATTACATAAAATCTTTATTTACTAAAAATATAAACAGAAAATAAAAATACAACTTTAATGAAAAAAAAAAGAAAAGAAAAGAAAAGAGGGAAACAGATCTAGAATCAGAGAAAAAAGTTCAAATATTTGAAAATTAAACATTCGTTTTCACTTTGCTCAGATAAAAGTTTGACAGCTATATAACAAATCTGGATTAACTTTTCTCTATCAAAATACTAAATGAGAAATTTGGTCTTTCAGAAAAGCAAGTAAGACAGTGTGGAAGTTTATTAGAATAACTCATTAAAAACACCCTAAATTAGGAACCATATGGTAATTAACATTATATTGCTAGACATACATTTTTTAATTAACTGAATATAAAAATGAAACAATTATTTTTTTTCAATGAAATAAAGACAGTTTTATCGGTTAAATAAAACGACTTCACATACTTACCAGTTCCTTCATTTTTATATCTCTTACTCGGAAAAACTTTGGCAACTTCATCAACTCTGATTAAATCATCGGATGTTAGAATATCTGCAGTATCCGGGAGGAAATTTGGTGCAGTAATAGTATTAATTCGATCAAACTTTTGAATATACGGTTTAAGTTCATAATTCCCTAGGCAATCTTCAGAATCAGAACAGTCTTTGTCATTATTCGAATTTTCAGCATAGTTGTTGCAGCTGTAGGAATCTACACTATACTTTTCATATCTACCATATATCGATGGTGTAAAGTATGTTAAACTTATAATAATAAATAGAAGCGCAAAGACTACAATAAAAGACAAACTAAAGATACATTTTGTTTTACCGGATTTAAATGAGCACAACACAGACAATAAAAATCCTTGATAAAATTCTGTCATGTCGAAAAATTCAAAAATACTCCACAACGATCCTTCAAACATGTTAAATAGAATGAGTATACAATCACATTGCTAGACAAAAAGTTATATCATCTGTTGTCAATGACAATTGATGAATACGGAATTAAATTAGCTGCTGATGTGAGTAGAACAGCCTGGTACGGAATAACAGTTTTTGGATTCACAAAGGATATGGCACAACGTTGAGAAACACAAAATCTTGAGCATTCTACTGTTAGTTTTCCAGCATATTTGATCATTGCGTGTTGAGTATTGTTTCGAACAGCGCGATATATAAAACGAAAACAAACGTGTACTTCTGATCGTTCTTTTTGATTTTTTTCACTTCATTTCATTTCGTGCCATCCCAGTCTCTTCATATGATAATCGCTTGATATAACAGTCATGAAATATGTGGCACAGTATTTCAACTAAAAAAAGTTATGAATAATAATGAAAATTCTTAAATTATTTTTTATTCTTTAATTCAAAAGTATGATGCAATATATATATATATATTGTGACGTCATAATAATCGAATGACGCATCGCTGAAGATGTACAGGTTATTTGTTATTTTATTTTGTATCATCGCCTAAATTTTTTCTTTTTATGGTTAAGTAATTTAAGAGTTGAAGTTTCAAATACATTAAATCTGTCCGAGACCAGTCTTTGTTCGATAATTTGAGTTGCTTTGTACGATGATGTTCGATTTTGGTATGAAGCATCAGTCGATCCAGTAAGACTGCGCATGCGTAGAAACTGTGGAGAAGGAATTATGTGTCCCGTCGAGACAAACTTGCTATTGCAAACTTGCCCTTTCCTGCATGCTCAATTAAACTAAACCTTTCTAGGAGCATTTACATTAAGCCATTTAAAGAGCGGACAAGTACTTGTTGCTCTACACTTTCTGTGCATGCGTACCGACTGGTGCTGGCTGAATGCACTAATAAAATTTACTTTTTGGTTCATTAAGGAAATTTTGATATTTGGATTCGAGGCTATACCAGAAACCAGCTGTGGTAGGCAAACATAGGATAATCGAACGTAGTGTGATATGTGAAATGCATATTGTTATGTAGAATATGAAACTTACATTCAAATTATTTTTACCAGAACTTTAATGAATTGTAACAGAAATTGTTTTAAACTTTGAATCGGTTTCGACTGCATGATTAAATTTTGTTTTTCTTCCTATTTTTATATTATTAAACCAGAGAATTTTTAAAAGAAAGAATTAGAAATTGATTTAGAAATATTAACCTATAAATCCTTCCAAACAAGGGAAATTTCTGTTATCATATTTTATAATTTGTTGCTGTTCTGCATTTCGCTTTGGAATGACTGAATTTTAAAAACTATTCATTGTAAAAATGAAAAAAAACAGAAATAATTAAATTTAGTTGTTTAGTATTCATTTACCAAACGATATTGCATTTTTAGTTATATGCAATGTTATTTATGCAATGTTATTTAAAATAGCATTTCATTTTTAGAATATAACAGTCAGTGTGATTATTCTTATTTTTTTAGATCAATTGATGTAAATAAATTATATTTTCTCTGATTCTTTTAAACCAATTAAGGAATAAAATGAATTCTCAACAAAATCCAAAAATTTGGTATGTTATGCACATAAAACTTTTCTTATTGATTCCTTTTAATTGGTTGTGGATGACCTGATTTTGGTATCTTGTTTGATGTCAAAAATATTCTGTTTGTTACCTACTTCTCCTACATGGCAACAAATTATCTGGTGGTATCGGGTGTCAGTAAAGTTTAATAAATTCAAACAACCTTAATCGCTCAAGGCAATGTGTGGCATCTTTACGATGTTGTTCGACGTTTTAAATTCTGTGCTCCTTGAAGGTATCATAACAATATTTTTGATTATCTTGCGATAATAGGAAACAGTACAGAGGTCAGCTTTTGGCGGTGTGACAGCCTTTGCATAGGCGAAATACAGAAATTATGAGAGTTGACCATGTAATGTCCTTCAATGAATTTGGTACATCTTTTTAATTTTTAACAAAAAAGTTTGGTACCCTTTACTAGTGGTGTCTGAAGCAACCGCATACTTGTTTAGGGCCTAAGATACACTTGTATGTGTATAATGCAGAGCTAGTATTAGTCTTGAAAATAGTAGCTCATTTGATTCACCTAAGGAATAATTTGCTGCACAGTAACATGTCTTCGTTGACTTCTCAAACATTTGTGCTCCTGGGGTAAAATATGATTTTTTCGCCACCATTCATCGTCGGTGCTGTAACAAGTACAAATGACGCCCGGGCAGGACATTATTTTCTTGCTTCTTTATGGCATTTCACTTTAAAACATGATACTGATTTACTAATGTTTTCTACTAATGCCGCTCCTAAGAGTGATACCAAGGCTATTTATACCCCCTTGCTCCCAGGGCACTGTACCACTGGTTACTGCTAGTAATTGAAAAGTGTATGCTTGAAAAGATGAAAAGATACAATCCAAAGCCACATTCAATGAAAAAGAAATTGATAAATGCTCTATAGTAACCAGCGAGAAATGTGATTAAAAACAGAGCAGTGCAGTTAAATAGAATAATTCCTAAAATTTCTTGGTTATGTAGAAGAATTTAATTCATCGGTCGTTAAATGATATCAAGCTTCTGTAAATGGACTGATTCATTGAAATTATTTTTGATTATGAACAATGTGCGATGTTACCATCTGAGATTCCATTATTCTATTTTGCCAATAACAACAATTTTTTTTATGTTTTGTAACTTATTAATAGAAAGAAAATTGGAAGGGAGATTAATCGAAATAATCTACCCACACAAATAGTAAAATGTAAACGCATACATATGCAAACATATTTCAGCAGTTGCATGACCGAATGTAAGAAACTTTAGAAATTCTAAAATCTTCGATTTATTTCATCAAGGGTGGCATAATTTACATACAAAGAATAAGTGGTAAGAAATAAATTAGTCTACATCGCGACACAAGAGCAGAAGGGAACAAAATTTTTCCCTTCAGTGGTTTTACTGTGAGATTTTGATAGGTATTTCTTTGGCACTTGTCGATTTAGGACAGGGAATTTTAGGTATCTTTAAAAGAATGTTGCAAGTGTTAGGGATTTTTATCCTTTCACTGGTAGTATGAGAATGCTGTAGTTTCAATGCGGCGTGTGTAGAATTAATTAAATAAAAAGTGGAAATGGATCAGGAAGAAAAGAACATTTTAGAATGAAGTTAATATTAACTAAATTAAGATAATAAATTAATTAGGATTTAATTTAGATTAAGAGATATGATGGGCCCCTGTAAACGAACATATTTAATTCCCAAATCTTATTCATAATGCGAAACGCTCGCTAAGTGAAACAAATTGTTTTCTTCCATTGATGCATTCCATTACTAAAAATATTTTGCTTACCTAACGCTTCACTAGGGTGATGCTTCTCACATACGATGCAACACTTTCCCATGCTTTCAGTCTCTCCCTTATTTCACTGGAAGATAGTTTCTCTGTTGAGACTGCTATTTCTTCTACTCCTGTTGAAATCTTTTCTATATCTTGTTACTGTGATGCAGAATGTAATTCCAAAAGCTTTACTGCTGTCATTCCCTCTCTATGTTTTACAACTAGTTCATCGATGTCTTTGTTATCCACTTTTAACGTCATAATCTCGGTCAAAGATTCAATCGCGTTGATTATTTGCTTCGCAGGCACTTCTTAAAATACTTCGTAGTCGTGCTGGAGAAAGCTTTCTGGCAGAATTTTCTTGCATTCAGATGTAAGGTTTCTCACGGTGATCTCCTTCTATGACTTCTCGATCATCTTGAGGCATGCAACGATGTGAAAATGATCTTTCCAAATTCCTTTGAGAGTGAGACTGGGTCCTACAGTTACCTCAAAGCAACATTCAAAAAGCGTTTTAGTGTAGACCTTTTTCAAAATTTGAGATGGTCTGATGGTCCACAGGCTTCAGTAAAGTTGCAGTGCTGGGTAGCAGGAACTGAATCTTGATGAATTTCAATTCTCCAAGGAGGTCATAGTCTAGGCTTGGAGTATGTATATTAGAGTTGTCCATAGTAAGTAAGACACGGCGTGTCAAATTCATTTCAGGCAGATATTTTTTTTACGGAGTGATCAAACACTTTATTGATCTGTAAAAGGTAACATGTCACCTTGACTTTTTCGTTGGATCTCTCAATGACATTTAGCCTATTTTTCTAGATTTTATACTTCTTAAAGCGCTCTTGGATTGTTCGAAATATAAGCGAGCAGCGATTTAATTTTCAAATCTCCACTTGCATTTTCACAAAGCCACAGTGCAAGACAATTTTTTGTTGGCTTTTGTCCAGGCAAAATCTTTTCCTCTGCTGCAATATAAATTATTTTCGGCATCTTTTTCCAAAGAGACCTGCCATAATTAAAACTGCTGCAGCAGATAACTACCATAACTACCAAAATTCACAAGTTGCTTGAATACGGAGTTGAAATTCTTGGTTGATTTAATATTTGAATTTGCTGTTTCTCCATACCTCACACTGCTATCGATGCCGGTTCTTTTCTTAAACTATTCGTACCACCCATGGCTTGCCTTAAATTGTTTTTCTTTGTCGTTGATGATCTTGATATATTCTTAATGAGATTGGCAAAAATTTGTTTCTCCTTCTCACAAATTATGTTACCATTAACAGTGCCACCTGCAATGCTTCTCGTTGATATATGTGACAAGCATGCTTTCATCATCGTCGTACATAGCCGTTGAGCATAAATTCTGGTTACCCCTTTAAAGAATCAGTCTTCTTAACCTTATCCTCGTTTTTTTTTTTAGAATAGTGCAAATCGTTGATATAGACCGATTGTATATGCGTGCTAAATCAGTCACGCTCACATGCCATTCTCGCTTCTCAAAGATTTGGCGTTTGATTTCTTTGGTGATTTTTTTTTTTCTTTTGCCCCCGTCATCTTTCATCATTTTCTATGGAGACAAATGTGCAAACATGCTTAAACTTTGTGCTAAAAAATTACGCAATAATGCGTCAGACTATAATTTTTACAAACGATAATAAGATGCCGGCTGAGCATTCGCTGCTGGCGCCAACAAATTGATATCTCACTGGAAACTCACTAAATTGTTCCTTCGAATATACTTTTTTCTTATATGTTGAATTGCAGCGCTGCAATTACAGGTATTAATTTATTTACTTTTGTTCTAATATATTATAAAAATACTTCTTTTTCATAATACAATATGAAACCATGAATTTTCTTGCATTTTTTTGGTGATTCAATTAACTATGCATTTTATAGTTCCTATTCCAATTTGAAAAAAAAAAATCAAAATACTAAGATATAAACGCTTAAAACAGATCAAGAGAAAAGGCAAGATCCTGTTTGTGACATCACCATGTCTCCTCGCTACTCGTTTTGCGAAACACCCTTCGTTAAGAGAGTCATTTTTTTAATATTTTAGTTTGTTCATTATGTGAATAAGCATTATGAGAATTCCAATTAAAAACTATTTCTGAAACAATCTAAAAAAAACTAAAATTATTTCTGAATCAAACTAAAAAAGCATAACTGATTTTAGAGAGCGCTAATGCTGCTACTACTAAAACACAGATAAACATAACCAATGAAAAGGAATAAAAAGTAAAAAAAAAAAAAAATAGAACCAAAAGTAAAAAAAGAATCCGGCCTGAAGACATTCACAAGGGTCACCTTCAGGCTGGGATTCAAAACAAGGCATTTTTTCTGTAAGGGGTCTGACATTTTGTACAACAATATTGACCCCTCGTGACCCGAAAATCACCTGAAATTGAGGCCTAAGAGATACACCATTTTTTATAGAAATATAACACAACCACAATATAAAACACAACCACCAATTTAATCGAAAATTACAATAACATACTATAAACTATCTCACAACTAATTATTAAAAAAAAAAGAAAGAACAAACCAGTAGCAGGTAAAACATTTACCAAATAACGTGTCCCATCGTGTTTCCTGCGTCTTAATACTGTTCTTGCCTAAAAATGCCAAGTAATTCAAATCCTTGAACATGGTATATCTCTTAGGCCTCAATTTCAGAGGATTTTCGGGTCACAAGGGGTCAATATTATTGGACAAAAAGTCAGACCCCTTACAGAAAAAATCCCTTGTTTTGAATCCCAGCCTGAAGGTGACCCTTCAGTAAGTCTTCAGTCCGGATTCTTTTTTTATTTTTATTTTACTTTTGATTCTATTTTTATTCCTTTTTATTGATTATATAAATATATATTCATATAAATATATATTGATTATATAAATATATATTTTATTGATTATATAAATATATAGTAACAAAACTGCTGCTTTCAGTTCACTGTCTGAATCTTTTCACTTTGCTTGTCCTTTCAAATACATCCTGAATTTAGAATTTTAGAATTAATAACAAATTTAAAGTTATGACAAAAACAGAAGATGTGAAAACTGTTTAGATGTGTATCACAGAGATGCTGTAAGGGGGAAAAAATTAACGTATGTTAGAAAAATGAGTTAAAAGAGATTTCGAGATGAAATTTTGGAATAATTATAGCAAATTTGATGTGGCATATTTTAATTTGGACATATAAATGGCTGGAACTTTGCAAACTCCTATTTATTATACGTTTAGCATGCACATTTATAATATTTATTGCTATATCGGTAGTTCGAGAGATTCTGCAATAATAATATTAATGTTGCCAATTCTAAAATGTTAATAAAACCAAAATTAAAAATAACCTGTATGCTTAATTCAGATTTTAAGGAAGAACGCAATGATATATATTTTATAGTGTAAAAATTAAATTTAAAGAAAGAAGGCTTTTATTTTGTCTAGGATTGTTTTAGTTTCAAGTTGCTATTTAAATAAGATGCAAAGAGCAATTAATTTTGTAGTCCACTATTAACTAATGATGTATATTTGCTTTAAAAGCAAAAAATAATAATTAAAAAATAAGAAACAAACATTTTCCTCCTTTTTCTTTGAAAACAGACTGCGTTAATTTCTTTTTTGTGTTTATTTTAAAATTATTTTCTGGAAGTTTTAGTTATTTTGTACATATAAATTGTTTTTATGCTAGAAAATGATATTAGATATAAATCCAATAACGTAGAAAAGGGATATAGATGACTCTGGCGTCGATTTTAGAGGGAACCAACGGGATCTTTGCGTTTGATGACGACTAGGGACGAAAAAATCATGTTATATGCTGTGCACTACTTACCCTTCATCACGCCACTGTATAAATTTTCAAAGAAAAGTAAGTTAAATTAATTATTTTCAAACTTTTTGAGAATCACACATTGTTTAGAAATGCATTTTCTTTTCAAAGTCTTTTGTTAAGAACAACACGATTGGCACATTAAACAAACTATCTAATTTTGAGACTAATAAACACACTTTTAACTAATTGATGATGTTTTTAAATTATATTAGGTAAAAATTAAAATTACTTCTTTTTCTCTTTATATAACTTTATCTTAGAAAATATTAAGATGCTATTTCAACAAGATATTACGATAAAAAAATCGTATCTCTAATTCACTATCCTCTGAACATCAGAAATTTTATTTAATGAAAAAAAAAAGTTAACTTTAGGCATTGTTAAATAATTACTCTCAAACAAATGAAACTAATTTTAAAAATAGTGGCAGAGTAGTTCAAAGTTAATTTTAAAGCGTTTAATTTTTTAAAAAAATAATAACATTTGAAAGAAATATTGTGCAGAAATGAAATTGCAATGTTAAAATTTTGAATATTTAGATGGTTTTAAAAATACTTTTCCTGGAATAATTTCCAATGAAGCTATTGTGAAGGAAAAGGGATAATTTGTATGATTTCTAATTAATTGAATACTTGATTTTGAGCTTTGAAAAGTAGAGAAAATTCTTTCTCGTGTCTTAAATAATAACAACAATTGGTACAATTGTTTAGGAGGAGTTATAGATCATACATGCTTAAATACAGATAATGCTTATGCTTATATGCAGTTAAATACATACATGCTTAAATACAGATAATGCTCATGCTTATATACAGTTATATACAGTTAAATACATACATGCTTAAATACAGATAATGCTTATGCTTATATACAGTTAAATACGTACATGCTTAAATACAGATAATGCTTATGCTTATATACAGTTACATACATACATGCTTATATACAGATAATAACTTTTATTTATATTAAGATTTTCCAGCATCAAATATTAGATAATTAAAAGGCAGTTTTTCATTTGATCATCCATGAATATGTAATATGCCATTGCCAATAATTAAGTTAATATAATTATTTCTTACTTTCTAATTATTTGTTTTAGTTGTAAACTGAAAGAGTCTATTAATTTAAAAAGAATAAAATAATTTATTCATTGTCTAGAACGTTATTTCTGTTTGGAAGTCTGTATTTAAAGCTAAATGAAATAATTTGTTGTCTTGTCCACAAATGAAATAATTTTCCATGGCTTAATGTCAAAAAATACTGCATGTACCACTCTACTTGAAGAAACTAAATGTACGTATACTTCATGAATGAAAAAAAAATAATGCTGTTATAATTAAAAGTTGGATGAAAACTTTCAATTTGAAGGAAATATTCTCATCTTCCTGAAGCATGGAATAAAAACATACAAATTAATTCAAACAAAGAGAGTATAAAAAAAATTAAAATATTTTATTCCTTTCATAATGGAATAGCCGTCATGTAGCTTTAAAACGGGATGTAATTCTAACAAACTAACAAACCGACCGCATCTCAAACGGGGGAAGAAAATTAAAATTTCTGGTTTGTGAAACACAGAGAGGAAGGTCACACACCCCATCCTCCCCTTCCACCAAAGCGGCCGGAGTTACAAAGAAATTAAAAACATCCCCAAAAGAAAACAACAAAACCATCCTCTATTCAATTGCGTGTTTTTCACTTAAACTTGTTCTTTCTGTGACTTTTTCTTAAGACAAGAAAGACGCTACAGTGAAAAGTTCCCTTTGAAAATATTACTGTAAAAGCTTTTATTCAAATAAAAGAAATGAAATATGGGACGGTGAAAGGATGTACACTGGCTGAAGAGCTGGTGTGACGGATGATTCAGTTAGAACCTAACACTTGAAACGAAAGGAAAGAAGAAGCGAAATGATATGAATTTTTCATGAGGGCACTTCGCTTGTTCTGGGATCTTTTCTTTTTCCAGGAACATTAGATGCACTCTGCAAAGCGGAATTGGAAAAGTAGCTTTTATTTGAGTAGCTGTCGAGAGGAAAGTTATTTATCGCTGAAAGACGTAATTCTTGAATTTTCAATTTGCTATGCCTCTTACATGGTTTCGCAGAGGACAAAAACTGCTTTCGAATAGGAGCTAAAATTTGGGGAGGAAAAGTTCAGAAGTTCAGAAAGAAGCTTGCAAAGTATTTTCGCAATGCCGGAGTCTAATTTTACGGCTGGTGCTACTTCTTGAGAATAATAAATGTTCTACTATTGTAGTATCAGATACAGAATCGACAATGTAACTGAAATTTATTTTGGCATACGTGCTGGAGTAACTTTATTAAGAGTTGGGCATTATTGTTCCCTTATCAGAAAAGTGGAAAAAATTATGTACATTCTTATTCGAAGAAAATTCTTTTTTTTTTCCCTTTTCAAACGAATGTCTTAGTCTTTTAAGGGCACGATGGATTCTATCAGGCACTTTTACGAAATATTCGCTTAGGGTTATGAAATTTTTTATACATATGTATTAAAATATAGATATGTCAAATATGTTTAAAAAATTCTTTAAAACTAAATATATTATTTTTTTAAAATTAAAAATTATAAAAATTTTTAAAATTTCAAAATATTCCAGACGATTTAATTTCCAATTTTTTATATTATTTTTTCTTCATTAAACTATATAAAATTATTTCAAACAAAACCGTGTATGATTTTGTAAATCCAATTAAATATCAATATTTTAGAAGTATTTTTATGTACACCCACTGAATATTCAAAAGAACTTTATGTTTTTCTGACTTAAAATTAATTTTTAAATACTAAAAAAATCGAAACATAAAATACATGCCTAGTTATTTTTAATGTTTAACAGATCTTCATTAAAAGTTTCACTCAACTTCATCGAAAATTAAGACATCTGGAGCATTTCAAAGACATTTAAATCTAATTAAAATATTATTTTGAAAAAGTTATTAAAAGTTATTTTTTTCTCTAGGCCCTTCAAATGTTTATTTTATTGAACAATGCTACTTTTGATTAATATGAATATAGATTTTGGTGATGAAACAATAAAAAGAAAATTTCACATTTTCATTCATTTTTGCTTATTTCAAAATTCACGGTTCCCTTGATATTTAAATTTATTTTATCATTGTCCAAAAATGTAGAAATGATTAAAAAACAAAACACTTGAAACTGACATTTTACAAGCCGATTGTAGATCCAGGTTCATATTTAACTACTTTTTCGAATTTTTTATTTGCTAATGCCTTAGATTAAAAATATCTACCATTAAAATACGAAGAAAGAAATGCAAATACTATTTTTATGAAGGTGCAAATAAGAAGTTTTTATCATTTCTAAATTCTATACGCTAGACATAAAAAAGTGAATATACTGGGAATTAGACATAATAATAAATAAATAAGTAATGAGAAATATATTTTTATAATCAATCACAGGCAGGAATCTATTAGGAAAGTTATGAATTTAATGGAATAAAAAAATTTATATTCGGACGATGAATTTTCTATGCAATTTTCTGCAATGTTTTTCGACAAAAATTTCAGAAAATTGAATTTTATAACTGTATTCCACAGTACTCTGGAAAGTCGTTCAACCACATCTATTTTAATTTCTAGACTTATTTATTGTCTTGTCTGTCTCGTTCATCTGCACAATGTGCATATCTATCTTGAATTGTTTTAGATCATCACTCTTTCGTTGTGATACACAATCGTTAACTTTTGGACCCGGCTGATGTCTATTTTTGACTTTAATTTTCGACTGGGAAACTGTAATTTTTCGGCGAAACTTCAGATAATTTTTCTTTTTGTGTTACTGTATATAACAACCATCTAATGATAAGAACCATATGTAGTGCACTGCATTCCTTATTGCAAAGCTGTGACAATAGATGCAAAGCATTTCATCCAGCTGATCAATTCTTATTAGAATTTGTATATAAGTCAAATTTGTTTGTTCAATACATACCATTTTCCTTTATGTGTCTATATGCAAGAATATGTTTTAGGTCGCTGGAATAGAAGAAATGCATTCGCTGAAACATTTTAAGGTTCAATGTCACTTCAAGGTGAAATTATTATAGAAGGTCAGTGATGTTTTCGTGAAAAGAAATAACTTCCGCGTTTTTCAAAGACTTATAAAAA
This sequence comes from Argiope aurantia, assembly GCA_026543865.1. Lineage (NCBI taxonomy): Eukaryota > Metazoa > Arthropoda > Arachnida > Araneae > Araneidae > Argiope > Argiope aurantia. The sequence goes on along the minus strand of JAPMOR010124086.1, from coordinate 187,159 downwards.
GTAGGATTTCCCCATTTTTCGTCTGTCCATATCATTCCTTCACCTTAAAAATTTCCATCAACATTGGAGCTTTTTTATTCGCTTCATAAAGCAACAAAAATTCAAAACTTTTTGAGTTGAAAGCTTTTTATATTTTATAATGACGTTATCTATTCAATGCCTTCGATATTTGCATGTTACAGCACATTAATGTTATTACTATCATCTGACAATATTTACCTCTTTTGCCAATGCTAAATTTATTATCTTTAAATGCTAAAGTTTTTCAAGAATAGAATATTAAATAGTTTAACAGTCATTTATAGAATATTAAATATTTTTATAGTCATTTATAGAATATTAAATATTTTTATAGTCATTTATAGAATATTAAATATTTTAATTAGTTCATATCATTTTAAAGATTCAATATTGGGATGCGGGATCCATGTATCCAATCCCAACATCCAATCTTGTCGATAAGTTAAGTTTAGTTATATTAACGTCCTGTTTTAAAGCAATGCTAGGGCTATTTTGGGTTGGACCTCGTCATTTTAAACCACAGTTAGATGATGAGGGCGACACCAGAGCTGGCACCTAATCTCTAAACTTCCACACCACACCAGTGGGAAGACGTTTGACCCGGACGGATTTAACGTGCATCAGACCCACTTACACGACGGTTCTAATCTTGTCGACAAATCATTCATCCACTGACTGAACTGGGACCGCTTTTAATTCACTGCTAATGGCAGGGCACGCTATTTCTTGTTGTTTTTAAAGTTTTTGTAAACCATTAAAATGAAAAGCATTCAATAGAAATCGCTCTATCCAATTTTGAATTATCCTGATTAAGAGATGTTTACATGCTTCTGAAAGTACAGACCGACAAACAGTCAACCTCTTGTTGGATTCTGCGCAAATTTTAAGAGATGTCTACACTAGACATCTGAAATCTGTATACCGAATATCATCGATCTAGCTCTCTTCGTTTTGTAGTTATCGTATATTCGAATTGCCGGACTATCAGGACTATATTCCTCTGAGCAGATTTTACTCAAAATTTGACAGAAATCTGCAAATTTGGTATAAAGACCGTACAACAAATTTCAATTGTCTAACTCAAATTGTCTTTGTGACAGACATTTTCCAAAAATGTGTTTTTCGAAATCAGGGAAGTCTAATGGCAATTCGTCAAAATCTCGAGTTTGGATTCTTTGACAATTACTATACTTTCTTTACACTACGTATAAGAGAAAGTAAAAATATTAGTTCCATTAAAAAGAAAATTGGTACATCAAAACAAGGAGTTTTATTTCATAGGGTATCAGGCTCACAGAACTTTCTTTGGTTTCTGTAAGTGAAGTTAAGGCAAGGAAACAGAATGAGAATACACTACCATGAAGAATCATTGTTCAAAGTTCACCTGAAGAACATCGATCTACCATTGCCTCTTAAAAGATTTGAGAATAATATACACTATTTAATATAATGCAGATATCTTGTCCTATTCATGTAAAGATTCTGTTTTTGATTTACATATTATGTTTTTATGAATAATAATATTGTTATTTTATAAATATATTTTTTCTCTAACTGTCTTTTGTAAAATTCCAAATGCATAGCCAAAAATTTTAGTATTGATATTCGGTTACACACAAAAAAAACCCATACATCTTGTAGGAGATATTTAGGTCGAAAGATATATTAACTGTAAACATCGTTCTAAGATCTTTGCCTGCTTTATTAAGAGAGTTTACTTGTTCAAGTGCTTCCTATGTATTTTCCTTAACTTGTTTTTTAGTATTTCAGATTAACTGTACTGGTTGGTAAATTTGGAATTTTATAATAAAAAAGTCAAAAAACGGCAAATAATTAGAATTTTGGTGTGAAACCTGTTGTAAATTATTCAGTTTTAGTATATACATATTTCAGTTTCGTAAATACTTCAGTTTATTCAATGTTATCTTTATTGGATGGAAATATAACTACACTAAACTAAACAAAGGATTCTTAATGTCTTGTCTAAGGCATTTTTTTTGACTTTTTCTTGTAAAAATTTATGCAGCAGTAAATTTTTATCACAATTTTGTGATGTATTGCTTAGAAATAATTTTTTGTTAATAATATTTTTAAAAATATTTCAAAATTAAATTTCTAGAATAGCACTTTCATTTCCGATTCCAGTTATGTACTGATTTGTTCGAATGATAAAATGAATAAGATATTATTTAATTGATACTCGGCATAGGATTTTTAAAACATTTTTCCTTTACAACGTCACTTATTCTGAAAAATATTCAAAAATGCCCCTAATCCCTCCAGGTTTTTAATATAATTTATTTATACAGAGAATACATATTACCTAGGAAAAAATAAGATGAATCAGTAATTATTGTTGTTGGTTCTAATGGCACTTGCTATGGACAAGATCACTGACAAAGTCAGCGATTTTAAGCCAAGGGAGCGTCTCTTGTTTTAGTAGCGGCAACTAGGGCCAAGAGCACGTCTTAGCTACTCACTCATCTCATTCACTTGCACAACCCCTTTTTACACGGGGGCACATTCACACATAGAGCAGATGAAGAACAACCATACTTGAACCGGGACTCGAACCCAGGACGCCCGGATCAGGAGGCAGACGCGCTACCCCTATGCCAGGAAGCCGTCATAAGCATTTATTGAAAAAATAATTAAATATACATTTGTAGGATTTTGATGAATTGTTTTAAATTAAGATAGCTGTTTGAATTAGTTTTATCTTCTTATATTGGAGTCTTATATTGAAGAAATTATTGCCTTTATTTTCTAAACTCCTGAACTCATATAAGTGACTCTAGTTCACATATAGTTTAAAATGCGTAAGGCCCTTAGTTTAAAGAGCTTAGGTCTGCATAAAAATAATGTCTGGAATTAAAAGTTTAAGAGAACACATTTTGGATTGGACTACGCAATAAGTTTCATTGTCATAGTGCACATGAACTATCAATTAATATGAACTATTAATAATTATTAATTATCAATCAACCAAATTATGTGAATGATTTCTATATTCACATTTACTTTAAAGCTTATCAAGAAAAATGAAAATATAAACTTTTTGCAAACTTACATCATTTCAATCATTCAGAAGTATCTTTGTATTTGTGACTTAATCATTAAGAAAAAGAAATGTGAATTTTAAATACTATTTTTTCTTCATAAATACAATTAAGATTTATAAAACATTTATGCATTTAAAATAAATTCATTCCGTTTACGGTTATTATTTCAACTTTTATGTTATTTTTTGATGGCTATTATATTTTTGTCGAGATTCATTTCCATTTTTTTTGTTTGAAATATTATCCTCCTAGTTAAAGATGAAAAAAAAAAAAAAAACCTCCAGCAGCAGGTTAAAATAACAGCCTAATTAAGAACACATTAAGTCTGTCTAGATTATTATTGCGATAAAGCATCCTGAATATCAAATAAATAAATAAAAACGACTACTAAATAAATAAAAGCATATTCTTCTTTTGTTTGTTTAGAAATAATTGCATGCTTAACGAAAATAAATGATATTAAAAAAATCACAAGTTCTTGAGAAAGATAAAATCGATTTTAAAGAAACCATAAACCGAAGGAGTAAAATTTGGAATATTTTGATTTATATTTTTAAACTAGGTCACATGTCTGTGGTAATGAAATTTTTAATTTTATTTTATAGGTATATTTTGATTCTGAATTCTTTATATTAAACTTAAAAGTAACAATATCTAACAGATTGTCAACTTATATTAAAATTAACTTGAATTTCCATTTATTTATTATTATTTAAACACAGTTTTTAAAATTAGTGTTTGCACGTATTTTCTCTTCTTTTTGTTGAAATAAGCAGTTGATATGTTGATATTAGTAACAAAATGAAGATAAAATAATTCTCAATCAGATATTTCCATCATACCATCTTAATTTTCCACTGTTACATTTAAGAAAATTGTTAAAGTTTTCATAAAAACTGTTCAGTAGCTCTCTTATCAATTTTTTATTATTTAATAATATGTAGACCATCCATTTTGAAGGAAAAACAAATTACAAATTCTAAACATTTTTAATAATTTTTTGGATTATTTACTGCTTAAACAGTCAAACCTGTTTTTGTGCGATAGATAGAGACTGCATAAAAGAAATCGCAGAAAAAATATTCCGAAACTTCATAAATAACTGTAAAAAATATTTTTTTTAAGCACATTAAAGAAAACTGCGTTTATACGGTGAAGGGGGACCACACTAATAAAAGTCTGAATTAGAAAATCTGTAGAAAATTTACGAAATAACTAAAAAGTGCTTTCCAAATAAAATAAATAATTAAAATATACATGGAAATATTATTTAAAAATTTGATTTCTCATTTTAAGCATCACGAAATTATCAAAATGCACATAATTCAACATCTGCAAAATTCGTTTGCATAATTCAACAACAAAATGCACATAATTCAACATTCCGAACATCTTCATATAATGAACTATTGGGTTGTTCGGAAAGTAATTTCGTTTTTTTTTTTGTGGAAATGAAAGACAGTTTTCGTATAATAAACAAATACTTTATTAAATTATATATTGGCAATTCTGGTCCAACACCTTTTGCCATCTTTCTGGTAGTAGCATAATTCCACGCTCATAAAATATTTGGTCTTTGCTGCCAAAAAACTGATCGAGGTGGTTTTTGACCTCCTCATTTGAGGTGAAGGTTTAAAAAATTTAGCGAACCAGTTCTGGCACTGGCGTACTGTCAACACACCTTCTCCATACACATCGGTCCATTTCTTTCTGGCTTGAACAGCATTTTTACCCTTTCTGTAGTAAAACAGTAAGATATGTCGAAAATGCTGCTTATCGCTCTCCATATTTAAAAGAGCACCAACCAAAAACTACTGCGTAGAATTAATTGGAATTTTTTACACCCAAGCCTTGCTATATGAGCTCTCAAAGCATATAAAAATTATACGGCTTAAATGTGAAGTTGGGTGCAAAAAAATACAATTAAATCCTCTGTCGGGAAAAAACGAAATTACTTTCCGAACAACCCAATAGTTTAAAATAATTTTCAACACTTGAAGATAAAAAGAGTTGATTTATTTTTGGAATATATTATTTATTTTATTTTGGAATATTGAAATTAATTGATGTAATATGTACATACATTGTATACCATAGACTTTTCATTAGTGTACATATGTACACTGCTAGAATACATTACAACAGTGTTATAATGATAACACCATTGGAATACATACATATATCGCATAAAAAATCGCATGGAGCACAAAAAACAGGTTTGACTGTACAGATAGTGACTATCACATTTTAAGATGACTTCGAATTTTAAAGGATAAGCTGCTTCACGAATTCCTGATAACGAGTTGTATTTCTTAAATCGAAAATGAGGACGAGGTGCTTTGACGATAAGATCTTGACTTCGGGCTTAGAGAGTTAAAAGTTTCGAAATACGCTTCCACCGAAAAACTGCCGTATAAGCATGTCTAGTGCATATTAAATTGCGCCCAGGCCAAATGTCTTTGCAAGGGAAAGGTATGAAAGCTTGGAAGAGGGGGTTCCAGCTCAGGTGCAGCCCTCGAAATCTGATCGCGGTCCATCCCAAAATATATCTGGTATTACACACACACACACACACACACACACACACAAGTTCGAGATGAAAAGAAGAAAAGTTCTGTTTACTTATAGCATCATGTTTTCATTTTCTATATGTTTTTATAGTAACTCCCAATGTTTAACTAGCTAACTCCCAATGTTTTCAGACTCACCTATGTTGTAACCTTATTTGTTTCTTTTACTTAATCAACTGGAGAGGAATCCTCTACAACGGTTTCCCTGTGCAATTGTTACCCGTATTTTAATATAAAAATGACATTTTTCTGTACGCCTGACCTACTCTTAACATTTGTTCTATGATTTTACAATGATTCCTATGTAATTAAAGAGCAGCTTTAAAATTTGAATTTTCAAAAATTTCATGTGTTGTTTTTTCCCCCCTGTGCAGTAATTTTAACATAGCTTGTACAGTCATATTTTATCTGTCTTTACTTTAAATTAATTTTTATGCTCTTACTTTTGAGCGAAATTTGTGGGGAACAAAAGTTTAAATTTCTTCCGATTATAAACATAAAAATATAACACTATTTCACGGATATAAATGCTTTTATAAGTCAGCTTTGATATGAAATAACAAAATGAGCCCAACTCCTTACTGGAGACCATTTGGATAAAATATTTAGAAGCAGAAAATGCTCCTTAAAATGGAAATTTTGGAGCTTAGTAAGAGATGAATTAGAGAGTAAATCAATTTAAATTTATTACTTGTTGATATTGTATGTCGACATACATATATCTGCATGATTTTTTTCTTAACCATCTTGTAATAAAATTATTTTACTTAAAGCTACGTTGAAAAGTTTATTTTTACGATAAAATTATTTTGCTATGGCTACGTTAAAAAGTCGATTTTTTGAGAAATTATGAATTTTTTATTTAATATTCTTAATTTTCGAACAGATTTCTTTATAAAATCATTAAAATTTTGATTCTAAGTTTAATTTTCGGTTCTGACTTTTATATTTGCATTTACATACATTTTAATGCTATTTTCTCAAACTCTAATCTTTTATTAGAACTTTCTGACGGAAAACCTCAGAAATAAAAATCGAATGCATATTTTTTGTTCAAATTTGGTATAATAATTTCTCAATATATTTTGCAGTTCCTGAACTAGAAAATAACTAATCTATTCATTTAAAGATGTTTTATATTTGTTTTAGTGCTTCACAATGTGGAAAAAAAAAATCGAAATTTTCGTGTTATTTATCAGTTGAACCCCACTATTTAAAGAAGGGATAGAAACACAAATTATTTTTTTAGTTCAGGACGCAGATAATATATTTTTTAAGCTATTTGCAAAGTTTTAAGCAAAAGATTTGATAAACATCTAAAATGGAAGATTTCTGTTTTAAACCTTTTTTTTAAGTTAAAAAGCTCTTTTCTCCAATTAAAAGAAAAAAAAATTGCCATTTAATTGGTACAGTTTGGTTTCATAGATGTTTTTTTAATCTTTTTTATGCAAATATTCAAAAATATAACTATTTTTGAATGTTTTTCAAAAAAATTCACCCCGAATGTAATCACATACCTTAAGTCGCACAAAATATTTGTGAAATCATCGTAACGTAAGACGGTTAAGTTTAATTCAACAATAAAAACAATCATTTGGTCCCCCCCCCATCTCTCAATTCCTATCACAAAGATATTTAATCACCGTGAGTTAAAATTTACTTTACCAGACATCCTGTTTACGACAGCGATCAAATCGATTTTGCAAACTTATAACCTTTTGACAATTTCACATTACCACATAAGAGTCAACGTTTTACTGCCCCTGTATAATGTTCTCTGAATCGTAAGAGAATCAAAATTCTTCTTGACAAACTCGTCTAAATTGAATTGCGTTGGCACTTAAATTTGTAACTTTTATAGACTTTCACTTCATTACCCCCTCGAAACTACAGGCTCTTCTTTTGAACTTAAAAGGAACTCACACGTGGATAGCGCCATCAAACAGACACACGATGATGTGCTTTAGACTTTGAAATTTATGTCCCACTTCAGGCAAGGGGGGGAGGAAGGCAAGCACTTTAAGAGTATGCTCTCCACAAGAAATAGCGCTGAATGAAAAATACCCTCACATTTCATAGCTACGATGATCGGTAGTACCCCTCCCTTATCATGGAGACTCCCAAGCCCCATAAAGTTTGATTTGAAAATTGAGGAGACGGTTTGGTATATTTATTGGCAATATATTACTTTTCTGCTCACTTCTATCGTCCAGTTTTCAAAAAACCCTTGGTAAATGTACTATGAAATTTCTTCGAGTTCTAAAGCGGGGGAATTTCTTTTCCGGGAGTCTAGACTTTTTTTTCACAATATGATTGAGAAAAATGCATTTATTTCATTTACAGAATCGAAGGAGTCTATAGAGGATATTAAAGTGATGGTATTTGTTGTGATATTTGTCGAGAAATATTAAATTTTCTCACTCTTGAGTTGGGAAATTGTTTTTTTTCCAGATGCCAAGAGGAACAGATATAAGAGCTGAAATAGCATAAATTTGAAAATAGCATGGAATGGTTTCATGCTGACTTAAGGATATATGTTTGACGGCTAAAGTATTCATTTAATATTTGAAATTGAAAAAATAGTGAAGTATCTAAGGCTGTTTATTGAAACTTATGATACATTTTATTTTATTTTTTGATACTTCTCCAGAAAGAAAAAGCATTTTCTTCCAATTTCTTTTCTGGAAAGGACTCTTGGAAAGCTTAACTTTAAGAGTTTGTATTCAACTTAAACTGAAAGAAAATACTTTAGAAAACAAAGTAGCAAATGGTTATGTGAAATAAATTTTAGGTCTAAGAATTTTTGTCTCTCACTCTGATCGGTTGTGTGACAAATTCTCTGTAATTCGCTCGTTTTTCTCCCGAAAGTATTTCAACTAAACTGATTTTTTTTCTCCAACAAATAAAGCGACAAAGAAGTAAGAATGGAGCATCATTCAGCAAAGAATTCAATGATTGAGAATTTTTTCAGTTTCCTCAACCGCACCTAGTTTAAAATCTAAGTAAATTAAGTTTTAACAGCTTAGAAAAAAGTCTATAGTCGCTTACCAAAAAATAGAAAATTATCTTAACTTTAAAAAAAAATTTAAAAAGAGTACTTTTTAGTATAATTTTTCATTTAAGCTAAATACCATTTTTTGAATTTTAATATATAAATTTTTATTATAAACATCATGTAATCGTGGAATCAAATTTTTTACAAGTTTACTACGAGATGGCACCACTGGTATGGAATCAAAATTTAATTATATAAAATGTTATTAACTATATAATTAAGTTATGAAAATATTAAAATTTAGTGATAATTTTCTGAAAATATTGATACTATAATGTCATTGAAAATGCTTAAGCATACAAAATTTCAAAACTCTAAAACATTAGGAAATGAATAAAAATCGATTGAAAATTTCGTCTTTGTAAACATGAGTCAAGTTCAATAAAAACGTATAAAGATATTTAACAAATATTTATTGTTCCTGCTGAAAGCTTTGATTTCCTTTATAACAACTTTGAGATATATTCATTTTGTTCGAAATAGAAAATTAAAGCATTTAGGAAAATACATTTTAAAAATACTGATTTCAAATTGAGAATATTAGTAAAGATTTGAATGATGTTGAATTTTAAACCAAGAAAAGGAGCGAGGAATGGTGTTCCGAAGATTTATTACGAATATAAATAATATATGTTGAATCTGATCAAGAGTCAGACTTTTTCTTGCTGGCATGGTATGGAAGTTTGACGAGTGGTTTGTTCGTACGGGTGCCATTTTTCAGTATATGATAGTTCCTCAAGACTGCTATGCTCTTTCAGAGTACTGAAATTAGGGATGAAAAGTATAAAACACTGAAAGCGAATGAATTGCAAATAAATTAAACTCAAAATATTAAGAAGTTTATAATAAATATAAAAATAAATTCGTTGATAAATGGGTTAAAAGAAGTTTCAATTCCTTAGATAATTTACAAGCAATCATTTAAAACTATTTCCTGAATATGAATCAAGGCAAAGTGGAAAAAACTTATTAAGCTAGAAACTATTTATAATTACCTAATGGGACGAAGCAGGATAGCCATCGAAAATAGATAATAATGCTTCTAAAGTAATCTTAATGGGTTTGTTGGTATGGTATGGATTTCTGGTATGGTATCTATTTTAGAAATTAATAAAATTCTGAATTCAGAAAAATGTCTCTTTCAGAGATTAAAATGAAACTTCTAAATATTGTTCTGTATTTTCCATCCTCAATGAGCTATTGTGATTTTGAAGATTTTCAAATGTAGAATCCGTATAAGGCCTATATTGCTAGGACAAAGATTGCAAAATAATCTGCATAACAAAATTTTATAATCGTTGGTAGAAAACCATAAGTTCGAAAATATTTCAGACAAGTAAACTCATAAAAGTTGATTGTTCTTAAGTAATAAATTTTTAGTTTATTTCTTACATATTGTAATATCAAAAACCTTATGGTATGTGGAGGAGAATCACCTGGAAAAAATCCAGGTTATTCATGTTTTACCTAGTGTTACCAAATTTGGTACATATATACTTTGAAGACTGGGAATGTGTAACTTAAAAATTTGAAATAGAATTTTAATAAAAAAATCAAACAAAATCTTGAAATTTTTTCCGCGATAACTTCCAAAGCTGTTACAATACAAAAATAATTTTTACAGTATCTTAAAATTAAAAAAAAAATCTTTTTAGTGATATCTATAATTTTGCAACATAATTTATTTAAATTTATTTTTATTAATTAAAAAATATTTTATGCATAACTCCAAACAATATATTTCACACACGCAGACACAAAAATTTAAACTGCACGACCATGTTATGCTTACATGAAATAATTAGCTTTTACCAACGTATTATTATCATGCCGACTAAAGATCAAATTGAAAGACTAAGAAGATAATGGTTTTAATTTTGTCGAAATCTCCTCGAAAATTTAATCTAGAAAAAATTAATTTTTAGCACGTATCTATATGAAATAAAGTAAATATGAAAGGATATTTTCTATTAAAATAAATGCAAGAATAAGGTTTCCATGACTTTTAAATTATCTGCATCATAATTAAAATCATTAAGGCAAACATGGTGTAACATATGCAATACAGGATAATTACGCTAATCAGGACTCAACAGCTTATTTCTGAACCGCTGGTAATAGGGATGCATATCTAATAAGAAAAATGGTCTTAATGCAGAAAATAATTATATTTTATGTAGTTTGTGACTAGGGCTGTGGTGATTTTCGATTTATCGAAAAAAAAAATCGATTTTTCGACGCCAGTTTTCGAAAAATATCGATTTATCGAAATCATGATCATGAATAATAGTTCACGATAAATCGCTATACAATAAATCGGTATTCACAATTAATTTGCGTTTTCTATTTCGTTTCGGTTATCGGTTAGTGTTTATTTTTGTTTCTTTTCATTTTATTGTCCTTCATACAGAATTTTTGTTGATATTTCTATAAATACTGTCAAATTCTAATAGATAAATATACCTGTTTTTAAACATGTCCTTTTTGAATAAATTTCTTTCTGTTCCTTAATGATTGATACCATTATACAAAAATAATTTCGGTTATCAGAATGTTGTTGACTGTTCTTTGTTCAATCGTTAAATATTCATCTTCAGAAATAAAAGCAAAAAGAATGAATTCTGATTAAATTCACAATTTTATTAGCTGCTCGCATTATCACACTTAAGTGTACTCGCATAAAAAAAAAGAAATTTCGTTATACTTCCACTTCCGCATAGCGGCTCACGATAAATCGCAATACAATAAATCGATATTCACAGTTAATAAACGTTAATACGTTTTCGATGTTGTTTTGGTTACCGGTTAGTGTTTAATTTTGTTGCTCTTCATTCTTATTGTCCTTCATACAGAATTTTTATTAATATTTCTATAAATACTTTCATATTCTAATATATAAAATTTTTGTTGTGAACACAACGTTATAAATTTTAACAAGCAGACATTGCTTTGGCATTGCCACACTTTATTAAAGGGATTTTAACAAAATTATTTTCTAACTATTTTTAATCAAAAGGAAACAAATATTTTTATCATGTAAATTGAAATTTCCTTTTATTTGGAGTCATTTTGATCAATCAATATATTAAGAGATACTTTCTATAACAAAATAGCTATAAACAATGATATCACGATATATCGAAAAATATCGATATATCACTAAGATAAAGTTCTGTCATCGCCCAGCCTTATTAGTGACTATAAAAGTTTTGATGAATTACAGTTTTTTTTAAATTTACGGTTCTATGAGCCATATTTAATAAATTATTCTTGTAATAAGAAATGTTTTACTCTTTTGCGAGAAAAATTGATTTGAGTTATAAAAATTGAATATCACTATTTTGTACAAAAGCGTGATTTCAGATCACACCACTGACCTCCTTGAAGATACACCAATCAGCGCCTTGAGTTTCTCCAAATCTGATTGACCTAAGCTAATGAAATCTTTGACTGTTCTCATAAAAATATGACTACAGTCAACGATTGATAAGAAAGAATGATATTTCTCAAAATAATATTCCTCATAAAAGAATGATATTCTTCATAACTAGTTAAGATCTGGTCTCAGTAGATTTATATGTTTATTTTTATTTGAAAGTTGGAATGTCAGGAATATTTCACTCAATATGGCTCATAGGACTGATGGATTGTTTAAAATTAAACCTTCATAATTTTTTCAGAAATACATTTATTGACTGATAGCAAAATAAAATATTTTTATTTGTGTTCATTTAGATCCCTTTGAAAGTAAAATTAAAAACAGAATTATAAGATTAGTCAGAGATATTTATGACTCATACAGAAATCCTATACCTTTTGAGATTCTGCAAAAATTGAAATATATATATATATATATATATATATATATATATATACACACACTGGTGTGCAAAACTTAAGCAACAATGCAAATTTTAAGCAGAGAGCCATGAAATTGCAGAAAAGGAGTTCTTGCGATCAGTACAATGAACACATAATTCAAGAGAAAGGTCATACGTATGCAAATATCAGGAACAAAACGTCACAGGCGACGTGAGCGTACGCAAAACACGTGCGGAAGGCGCGCGCAGCTCAACACTACAATAAAAGGAAGGATGGAGACGCAATTAAAGACATTCGCTGCAAGTGCGCGTGAGTTAATTCGTGAAATATGGCTAGCAGAAATCACCTGGACGATTTCACACGTGGAAGAATGAACGGAAAGCTGGAGGAGAGGCGTAGGGTGACCAGTGTAGCTGAAGAGTTCGGAATCAACAAAAGTGTCGTTTCGCGCGCTTGGAAAGCCTTCTAAACCACAGGTACAGCTGTGAGAAAGGTTGGTGGTGGCCTCCCCAGGAAAACAACTGCAGTGGATGACCGACATATCGTCCTGTAGGCGAAAAGAACCCGAAACCAGTCAGCAAGTGCCATTGCTCAGCAACTGTGTGCAGCAACGAGGATACAAGTGCCGCGTTTTACTGTCACAATGTTTTACGCGCCTTCACAAAGGTGGCCTATTCGCCCGCCGTCCTGAACGCTGCATCCCTTTGACAGTTTCCCACCGGCGGCACCCTTTAGAGTGGTGCAGGGAGCACAAAAACTGGACATCTCATCAATGGAGTCGCGTCCTCTTTACAGATGAGAGTCAATTTTAGTGCCACAAGCGATTCCCAACGCCAGTTGATTTGGAGAGAGGTCGGGACACGGTTTCATCCCAGTAACATCACGGAAAGAGACCGTTTCGGTGATCCTGGAGTTGTCGTCTGGGGAGGCATTATGATGAACGGGCGGACTGAGCTCCACGTTTTCGACAGAGGTTCTGTAACTGGAGATCGCTATTGTCAGGAGGTGATCTTTCCCCATGTGCGTCTGTTCCGAGGTGCCATTGGATCAGACTTCGTTTTTATGGATGACAATGCACGGCCACACAGGATTCATGCTGTTGAGGAGCTCCTGGAAAGTGAAGATATCACTCGAATGGATTGGCCGGCGTGCTCCCCTGATTTAAATCCGATAGAACATGTGTGGGATGCTTTGGGGAGACACCCTGTGGAATGATTACATCCTCCTGGGAACACCCGACAACTTAAACAGATGCTGATTGAGGAATGGGCACTCTTACCTCAAGAACTGTTGGACAATCTGGTGCTGAGTATGGGGAGACGGTGCGAAGCAACCATTGCAGTAAGGGGAGGGCATATCCCATACTAAGGAACATCTGCTTGCTGAAGTTCCTCTTGGACAGACAATCATGTGTAACGATACTATGAGTTCAATAAAGCCTTTTTTTGTTTGATTCCATACTGTATGCATTGTATTCCTTTCTGCGCAACTATGCTTTCGTCATTCTTTCAGAACAAAATGCTGTATCTCATTTCTGAATTTCATGTCTCTCAGATGATTTTTCGTGAAGTTATCGCAAAAAACATACCTGTTGCTTAAGTTTTGCACACCAGTGTATATTGTAATACATATACTATTTCATTGTTGAATGGTTTTACTTTCTGCACTTATAATTTTAAAAATCATTTTGGTTTCATAAAAAAAGAGCGTATTAGTTGAAGTTTGATTTCTTCCGTTCCAAATTTAAGTTCCAATTTTATTGCAAAAACAGGAAAATGCATAGCACAATGAGCAGAATGGTGTAAGGTTTCAAAAATGGTATGAGTTATATGACATCAATTTTTGAGACTTAAGAGCAGAAGTTGAAGAAGCCATAAATACTTATTTACATAAAATATTTAATTGAAAATCTTAGAGATCATTAATTCTGGCGAACCAGCTGGAAGTTAAAGGCGGTTAATATTTAATAAGTCATGATTTAAAACTCACTTTTATTAACGTACTAAAAATATTTTTTTTTTATTTTCATAATTTTTTTATTTATAATTCATTATTGAGACGATTGCAAAATATTGGAATCAATAATTTCTCACATTCACTATCAGATGGCGTCACTGGTATAAAAGCAAAATTTAAATATATTAATTTAAAATTAAGTTCTGAAAATAGTAAAATAGTTTATTTTCATTGGGAAAATAACAGAATAATAAAAAAAAAATACTATCACATAAGGAAATGAGTGAAAATTTAATTGCAGAATCCCTTCTGTACAAGCATGAAACAAGGGAAGTTAAATAAAAACGTATAAAAAGGAAAAGAAAAGGCAACGGAATAGGCGGTTTAACAGTATATGAATGTTCAGACTAGAAATAGAAATAATTTTTATATGTAATAAGATCATATAATTTCTTTGGCAGCGGGGACAAAAATAAAAGAAATAATTACATCTACGAATTTGCGAAAATTAAAACAAAAGTATTGTGCTTGACATAAGACAATAATCCTCTCCCAGCAATTTATTACAGATAAGACAACAATTCTCTTGCAATTTATTACAGATTCTTTGATCTTCAACTGTTGTGACAGATAGCAGTTGGGAAGCATCTACCTGAAATCACTCAATCTCTAAAAGACGTCTTCAGTCGCTCAGACTTCGGAAAACAGTTTCCGTGTTCAACAAAAGGATTTATCTTTCAAATCCTGTTCGGAATTTTAAAGGGTAAAAGGAAAGCCTTTATACGGAATTCAAAATTTATTCCTAAAGAGATAAATGACGTATAAGAATTGAACCCAAACATCATTTATCAGGATATCTTTTCATCTTCTGTCTTTTCATCATTTATCAGTGTCCTTTTGAAAGCAGCAAGCCTATAGGAATTCTAACCTTTTAAGCGCGTTCATTTAAAAGACAATTTTAAAAATCTAATTTATCTCATGGAAATCTTTTTCAGGTGATTGATAATCCTTTTAATTGATTTCTTTTATTTAAGAAAAATGAAAAGTCTCTGTTTACCTACAAAACCGTCGTCAATTCAAATCCCCATCTCTAATTGATTACTTAAGATAGAATTTTTATATACTTCTATTTTTCCGTTTTCATTTAAATAAAAATTCAAATATCAGGAAATAATGATAAATTAACAAGAATATTAATTTGTTAGGTTCCCGTTTTCTTTCGTAAAAGGGCATACTCTGTAATTTTATCTGATCAAATTTCTAAAAATGTAGCATTGTAAACTTTAATAAGAAAATTAATATTTTATGTTTAATAAATTAATTTCAAATTCTAATTTTTTGAACGTTATCAATTTTTTTGTACATTACAGGTATATATACAAATTGCTCATACATTTACAATTTGGATTTTGATTTCCATATTTTTGATAATTTTTTTTCTATTTCGTTGCATATTGATAAAGTAAAATTCTTAAAACATTTTTATTTTTTAAAAATTTTAGTCTTTAATACATTTCACAATTTATTATAATAAATATTAAAAAATACAAATAAATATTAATAAAATTTTTCTCATATTTAGGATTATATGGCCCCATTAATACGTAATTAAAGTATAAATAAAATTAATTGATTAAATAATAATTGAAGAATTATGACATTATATTTTCATTGGTTACTATCGGATGCATTCTAAAAATGGAAATGAGAAGCTTTCGGCATGGTGGTTGGTTCTCGCTGTCCTAATAGCAGCAATAATGGCATGGGGCTTGCTATCTCCACTTCAATGATGGGAGTAAGAGACGGGTTGTACCGGTGATGGCCATTGAGAATCAACCATAGTTCCCGCCATAGTGTTGTAGTGAAGTGTAAGACAATTTACACCGACACTACGACAGAGCAGTGGTAGCTCTTTTGCAGTTATTGTCATCAGGAACTTAAACTTTATAGAATATCAGAATTTAAGATATCTGGGAATCTATTACAAAAATCTATTTCATTAACTAGATTAATTTCATAAATATGTAAAGTAAAGAGAATAAGAATGCTCAAGTAAGAAAATGAGAAAGTAAAAATTTGCATATTGTCGTTCTGATACCTTGCGAGCTTTCTGACTGTTTTCGCAGTTAGAAACTGAAATTAAGAGTGTTTCAGAGAGAATTTTCAGGATCATTATGTGTGTAAACATGAAAGACTTCAGTTGAACTTACATTTAGATATGAAATCAATTATGTTTAGAAACAAATATTGTATTCAGCCAAATTAATCGATTTTCATTTGTTAATTTGGATATTAAAACAGAGTTGATGATATAAACTGTTAAATCTTTTACTATTGTTTGATAAGCATTATCAGAAGCAAAATGTATTCAGTAATTTTTGCTTTTTAAGTCTTTGGAGAAAAGCGTAAAAATCATTTAAAAATTATTAAAAATTTTCCTTCTATAGCTTTTATGCTATTTTCTGAATACACAATGGCACAAGAGCGGTTTTATATCTTAAGAATTCAAAGAAATCGATGCTTCTTAGTGTAACCAATATTCTGTCAATGATGTTTAAATGATGCAATAGAAAATGTTAATTAATCTGTAATGAAAACACAAAAATGAATAAAAAGCAATTAACTGGTATTATTCTCGTGAAATCAGTTAAGATATATTGATTAAACGGAACACATCCTGAACTTTTCTTTTCTAAGAATGAATAACTCAGAAACTGAAATAACAGTATCAGTGTTTAAGCAACTTCGGTCTCGCATACTTAAAAATGAATAAAACCCTCCCTTAAGAATGAATAAAAAGCAATCAATGGTATCAAGTATATGAAATCAGTTAAGAAATATTAAATATGAAATTTGTTTTTAATTTTGAATAAATAGAATGAAATTTTGAATTTTTTCTTTCTACAACCAAATAACACAGAAACTGAAATAATATCAACAGCATTCGATCGTCGACTTACACGTATACTTACTCAATATGGCACATTTTGAGCTTATCTTCGTAGCATAGTGATGAAAATGCATTTCGGATATCTTTCCTGTAGTTTAGTTTAGTCATATTAACGTCCCGTTTAGAGCAACACTAGGGCTATTTTGGGATGGACCTCTTAATTTTGAACCACGGTCAGATGACGAGAACGACACCTGAACTGGCACTCACCTCTCCATACCGCACCACACCAACGGGAGGACGTTTAGCCCTGACGGATTTATCGTGCAACAGACCCCATTACACGGTGGTTCTTCGGTGGAATGGGGTCTCGAACCTGAAACACTACGGCTCACAAACCGAGACCTTACCACCAGGTCACCACGGCCCTATCTTTCCTGGAACGCGTTGGGCTTCATATTCGATACGCATTTTACAATTTTTTTATTAAGATAGTATATCAGATTTTATAAATCTAACTCATTGTTATTTAAAATTATATAAAACACAACTCAAAATTTAGCAAATTTAGTCCAAACTTTAATACGCATTCTGGTGAAAAAGATGCCAAATTTTCTTTTATCTGGTTCTTTGCAGTTAGAGGTGCAGTGTTCATAAACACATGCACGCATAATCAGACAGACTTTTTGGCGAAGGTTTGATAAATATTTACAATTTTAGTATAATGTTCATGAATAAAGTTCAGTTTGCTTAATCCGTTTCTTGACAGATTTGTCGTATTTGCAGAACGATAGAAGGGAGACTTCCAGTTTTTTTTTAACTCAACGAGGTCGAAAAGTAGATGTTTATCAATATCACCAGGATGAAGTTTTTGACTATTAAAATATTCTATCTTTGTATAATTCGTGATAGAGAAAGCAAAAGGCAATTATTACAATCTATTAAAAAAAATAGCCATCTATGTGACTAAGTCTTGTCACAGAATTTTCTCATTGCAAGAGAATGATGATTTGGTTATTTAATTTCCACGCACAAATAAATTGATAAAGATGGTGAATTACTGAAATGAAAATTTAAAAGATTGCTTTTAAATTTTCAGAGCACTGAATAGAAGTATAAATACAGGTAATCAATTCAGTTTGTTACAATGTGTCTGAAGCAATGCCATTTAAACTCTAAAAGTGTGCTTTTCAACTTTTTCCAAGTCTTAGAAAATAAGTTTAAAAGCTTCATTCTTCCCTTGGTTTCCTCTTCTGCTCTGGTAGGATTGTATTTTCATGAGAATGCGCTCATCATTTGTATTCGCTGTCAGTCTGATGGAAAGAGCTATTTCTTATTCCCGTGTTGCTGACTCGGAAACTAACTCAAAAACTCTGGGAATAAAATTTTCGTATTTGAATTCCTTCCCCAGATGTTTATTGATCAAGAAATCGGAAGTTTGATTTTCAAGTCCAGATAAAAGTAGTGGGAATGGACTCCCTCAAACTTTCTAGCATACCTCCTAATAAAGGTGTGGTCTCCGATTCACACTAACGTCAAAATGGTGTATCTTGTGCAAGATAGTGAATGCAACGAAAGCTCAGAATTGTGTATCTTAGGAAAGATATTGAATGCAACGAAAGCTCAAAATTGTGTATCTTGGGCAATATAGTGAATCCAACGAAAGCTCAAAATTGTGTATCTTCGGAAAGATATTGAATGCAACGAAAGCTCAAAATTATGTATCTTGGGCAAGATAGTGAATGCAACGAAAGCTCAAAATTGTGAACTTTCTACTTACTACGACTTTTTTGACAATAAATCTGTCATAAAATTACAGAATTTTCGACATTAAAATACATATTAAATAGCAATTAATTTAAAACTCAAAACTGATACACATTTAAATATCTCAATTATCCTTTGCAATATAGATTAAAATAAAAATAAATGTTTCAATTAGAATGTGCCATGTAAATAAGAGATTCAACTTGTTGATATAGGGGTAAAAAAAATCTATTTTTTAAAACGACATGCAAAAATTGAGAACAGTTTTTAGGTTATTTTACTATTAGAAAGAAAATGCGCTATTGATTTGATGAAGAAATATAGGTTTGTTTGATTTTCATTAGAACAATAAAAAACTTTTTGCTGATCATACTTAAAAAATAGTTTTAAAAATTGTTAAAATCAAGAAAAACTTCTATAACAATTGCATTTTTAGGATTGAAAACATAATTTTTGGAATTTCAAGATGATGCAAAAATTCTTGTTGTACAGTAATATTTTCGGTAAATAATATTGAAGAAAGCAAATAAAGAGATTACCCTTTAACCAATCAAAGTTTTGAAAAAGTCCCTACAAGATGCACATTCACACTTCAAAAACATGTTTATGCGAAATTTGTTAGTTCTCGGTAAAAAGGTCTTCTTTATAGCATACTATAAAGCAGATATGGAGGAAGAAAAACAAACTTCTATGATGATAGAATTTAAAGCAAAAATATTCTTTTTATTGCTTGCTTAAATCTGTCAAATAGCATTAAAGATGTTTCTTTTTGTGATAGATCAATATTAATAATTTCAAGTAAAAAAAATCGTTTCAAAATTTTTTTCACAAAATTTCATCACATTTTGTGTAAATACTTTATTTATTTACTAAACAATCAATACGTTTTCAAAGGTTTAGTTTTCTTGATTTTTTTAATAATATTTCATCGCTTCTCAGATTTACCTTCGCTCGTCGTTTTTCATTTCTTTTCAAATTCAACACTAAGCCTGTTTATTCGCTAATTTATCTTCAAATTCTGTACTGAATAAAAAGTTACCCTTATTTGTTTTCAAATGCAATATTAAATAAAGATATCAATAGAAAATCAGAAATTATTGCTGACACCGTGTTTTTGAAGTGAGATAATTCATTTTACTTTAAAGATCAAGAAAAGAAAAATGTTGCAGCTTTGAAATGAAAATGCATAATTTATAAGAAAAACATGGGAAGCTTTCAAATACATATTTATAATTTCTAAGACATAGTATTAATTCAATATGCATTTATATTTCTATGGTATAAAATACATCAAATATATATTTGTCCTCTAAAATAGCGGTTGACTTTTCCTTCAGACAGCGTTAGTTCGTAGAAATTCCAATTGTATAAATGAAATGATCGAATAAACAGCACGAGTGGTCTCCCAATAACCTTATCGCATACTCTCTAATAAAGTTTACCTTCTAGTTACAGGGAATGCCTTGCTTGGCATTGGGGAACTAAATATTAAACGCGTGATGTTGGAGATTTATCCCTGGCATAAAGTTAATGGTATCCGATAATCGAATTTGCGCTTTAGACACGTTTTTCCTAACCGACAGAAACCAAAATTTCCCACAGAACTACTTTAGTAGTTATAAGGAAGTTATATTAGGATCAAACTAGAAGCGACGGGGTTTGTAGCCGAGTAACAAGACCACTAGACAAAAGTGACCACTTGCGTCCCGAAGTTGTTATCTGGCTTATAAGTTACCACAGTTTACCACTTTACCACAGTTACATACCAAAGATTCCATAGCATATTTGATGCATTTAAGACCTTGAGTTCTTGAGTTATCGCGTCAAACTCTTGTTGGATTTGGATCAAACTTTGATAAGAATCTACACTATATATGTTAAATCTGTGTACCAAGTTTTATCCAATTACCTCTCTTTGTGTAATAGTTATTTTGTTAATTTGTATTTGAATAGTCGGAGAAACTGACTCTGAATTGAGTTTGCTCAGAATTTGATTGAAATCTACAAATTTGATATAAAAATAATAAACCATGTTTTATCCGTCTAGCTCAAAGCGTTCTTGAGTTATCTTTGTCAGACATACATGCGGACTGACTGACTGACGTATTGCTAAAAATGTATTTTTCGAACTCAGGGAGGTTTAAAACGTGGACCTTAATCAAAATCTCGATTTCGAATTTTTTGAATATTACAATATTTTTTCTACAATGAGTATACGAGAAAGTAAAAAACAAATAGAAGTGACTGTTTTTTAAATTTGTGTGAGCCATAAGTTACATGTTTTATTTGAAACCAATTACTGCCCAGAAAGTTTCAGGAAAAACGGTGACGGGGGTAAGGATATGGAAGGATAGGGTGGAAGGATATGGTAAAAGTAACAATTTCAGTTATAGAAAAGGCAGTGGTTTCTCCGCAAAGAGTGCTCAAAATAACCAAATATTCCGAGCTGATAGTTTGAGCGCTGGCTACTCTTTGTCTCCAAGATCTCCGCATTTCTTCAGTCTCTATTTCTTTGTATGACATCTGAAGAGACTTTTCTACGCGTTATCTTTGTTCTTTTGAACACTTTGTCACAAGAATTATCAACGCGTCTGCAAAAATGAGCAATTTTCCAGCTATATTCCGCCAATATTTCACTGCCGTTGCGATGCAAGTATTGCAGTTGGTGGTTCGTTTGAGCGATTCTTTAGCAATATCAAATGGTACTGTTTTGCAGATGCCTGAAATTGGAACATTCTCTTGCTTTTTTTGTTCTTTGTGCCATAATTACACCACTCATTATAAATTGAAAACGTTACCTTTATTATATTCCATCGCCTGTTAAAGTTTTAGCCATCATTCCTGTCAGATCCTACATGGTACAATTTCGATTTAACTTTTTTAGACAATACTGATGTCTTAAACCTGTTATATTACTATTACTGTTGTATTGATGTTACTCTTATTATACTACGTTATTGTTATGTTACAACGATGCCGTGCGATCTTAGTAATTTTAGGAACGACAGCGTTTTCTTGATTTTGTCAAAAAAAATCTTTATGTCTTGTTTTTTTACTTGATAACTATGAGTAAATCCTTCTTTGTTGTGAAGGTAAATGTTCAGAGAAGGAAATATTTGATGAGATTATAAATTCAGATGTCCGCTGCAAGTACCTTTGTTAATTTTCAAAATAAAAAGCCATTACAATAGACAAAATCAAGATAAAAGAATTTTTTTTAACCTAAGGAGTTAATAAAAAAGGCAGACGATCTTAAATGTCTACTTAATGTAGATTTAAGCGATATGATCATTTTTTTGTTATTTTTAATAGAGAAGCCACAAGTTATTTTGATTTAATTGGACATTGTCATAATAGGAATATTACTATTTTATAAAGACAATCAATCAAAATCAGTAAAAAAATAAAATCAATTGCCTGTAAATTTATTGATCAAAATCCATAAATTTACAAGCAATCAATGCATTTCTGTTTCTTGAGACAGATTTTTTTTCTTTATTATAGATGTAGAACTACATGACATATTTCAGTTTTTAGGGGTTACTCTTTGTCTAACCTTTGGTAAGTGTGAAAGTTTAATCAATAAGAGGTCACTTAATTGATGAGCATTGATCAAACGGCATAGAAATTAGCAATTTAATAGCTTATCATCTTATATAATTATCTTTTAAAATTGTTTTGATGATACGAGCTGCCTAAACGACAACAAAGAAAAACTAAAAGAATTTACTTAATAATCAGCTTATCGCTTATGTAATAGATAATTCCACAATGAAAAAACATATTCCTAGATATTTTAATCTTAACCATAAAAGACACCAACAACAATTCCAAATCTCTTGAAAAATTTCGGAAAAAAGAAATAATCTCATTACTATTGAAGGACCAAGGGAAAAATATTTGGATAAATACGAAACTATTTGAATTAAATAAGGACAAATTATTCCTTAAATAAATTCTTACATTTTCTTCTTTATATTTATTAACAAGATTTAAATAAAAAGGATATAAGCATAAAAAATGATTTTTTATCGAAGATAAAGGTAATAAAGATTTAATAATGTTAAAATTAGCTTAGTTTATGGTAAATTGTCGAGAATTCAGAAATAATAAATTTAAAATTTTCGAAGAAATGTAGCTGCACTGAGCGCGATTAGTTAGTACCGGAAGACAAAGAAACAGTTGATTATTTGATAAAAAGTTAAAGGTTAAGCGTAATCACTTAAAATATATGCAGTTTGACTATTCTGGGAATGAAATTGGAATATAGTTATTTGAAATGTATATTACATTTTTAGTGAACATTATTAATTTTTATGAAAGATAATCTTCAGACTTCCTTATATATTTCGAACGGAAGTAATGTGTAAGATATTTTTGTGTATAATTATCATCGATTAAGACACTAATATTTATTTTATAGCTTTAAAAATTTTAGAAGGCATTATTAATTTTTACGAAAAATATTTTTTAGAGCTTTCTCCAATGTTTTTCCTGAAATTTCGGTATAAAATATTTTTGCTTTATTATCATAGATTAAAACGCTTTATCATTTTTTTTTATCATTATCATTTTAAATTATTTATTATGATTTATTGAAGTTTAAAAAGAAAGTTTTTAAAGAGAACTTAAGAAAATGTTATTAGAAGACATACAAATATCTAATCTAAAATAAATCCCCTAATGTTAAACCGCTGATTTTGCTAATATCACTTTATTTTAATACTATGTTGGAGTCCTTTTATAGATTAAATTTAACAAATTTGCACATCTATTAGGCTATCAAGTGCTTAAATGTTTTAGACGATTAATTTACTAATATATGTATTTAATTAAATAAGCGTATTTATCAAAATAAAGATGAAATAGTAGATTATTTATGAATTTATATTATTATATTAGTAGATTATTTATGAGTAATAGATTATTTATAATTTTACTACAGAGTGTCCTGATTTAATCAGTTTCTTGTATGAGTACAGAAATAAACGTATATTAATACTTGAAGATAAGTTGCAATAATTCCATTACAAAGAACCATTTCTAGGTTATAATCTAGAAAATCATCTTATTAAAACTTCATTGTTTATTAAGTAATATCACCTATATTATTTTTTTCCAAATTTTACTAGAGGAGAAAAACATCTTTATTTTTGCAACCAATGATGGATATTTCTTATTTTTTTTTTTCACCTTTGATATAAACATCCAGTCTCATGTTCAAATCAGATGTGTAAAAATATTCAGAAATATTCATTATTGGTTTAAAAAAAATTCAATATTTCCTTACTATTATAAAATTTGGAATATTGGGATAGGTGGCGTTGTTAGATAAGAGAGGATTTAAAACAATCAGTAGTTTCGGAGCGAAACAGAAAATGTTCTAAATGTAATTTTTATGTAAATAATTATTTAAAAATAATCAAAATACATATTGGTAATTAAACTTAATGAAGATGCTTCCATATATGTTGCAGAAATATTTTAGTAGAACAGCATCACAAGAAACGTTGCTTGTTCAGTGACAATTGATGAATTGTGGGAAATTGAAAACAATCAAAGGTTAACAAACAAAAGCTTTTTAATTTTTAAGTGTCATCTAAAATACATATTCCTACAATAGACTAGGGATTGTGTTATTTTTAGAAATCATTACAAAATAATCTCATAATTTAGTTATTATTTAATTATCTCTTGTGTTTCTGTATTTTAAAGTATACATATTTCAGAATCTACTGCAGTAGAACACATCACTTTTTTTTCCTTTATAATTTTTATTTTATCAATGTTTTATGTAGACATTTTTTAAGTCGAAATGATAAAAATACATGATAAATATAATTCGTTATTTGGTAATATTATATTTTTCTTTAATATATTTATGTTTCCAAAAATTAAGAAAAAAAAAATTATCCATTTTATGTATACGACCGCGCTTCAAAATTACGATCTCCGTCCCAAAACAATCTTAGTTATTGCTTGAAAATGCGAAATTAATATAAGTAAAGAAAACAGACTAAATTATTTTAGCTCTATGAAACACCATGTTTTGAAACAACGCGAACTTTATCTTGGAACAAATATCATAAGATTTTACAGTGATCAGATGACATTTAAGCTGGCATCTCCTTTCCAAATTTCCGCGCTTCACCAGCGTAAAGGCATTAACGTCCGGCATATTTTATGATTAATGCTGGATGAGCTATTATTGTCAAAATTCCAGAGAAGGAATAATCAACTAGAAGCCTATTGTTAACATTTGAACTCTGCAAGTAGACTTCATGTGGAAAAGAGTCTGACAAGTAACATGAGACACTTTTGCTCACATCGAAAGAAATTCGTAGCCGAATAATGGATAGTACGCTTTGTCCAAAAGATATACATGCACTTCAAGTCTCTAATTGTTGCTCTGGAATTTTATGTTGCTAATAATTCCTCTGATACGAAGCGTAAGGTTAAGCGCAAAACTTTAATTTTTGTCGGATAACTCATTAGCGGCAAAATGTTGGAGAAGACATCACGATGCTGAGGGAAGTGATTTTATGGTTGTTAGATAATGCATACATACTTACCTCGATGGCGTGGGGTTCATGTCACTTATGCTCAGCATATTTCGCAGAATCCAGAGGAAATTTGGAGGTATGTATGCATTATTCTACAGCCAACAATGTAATTCATGCCGCTCATTTTTTCTTTGATATTCTGCTGCGGATGACTTGTCCGAAGAAAGATTGGATGTGTGCACCTGAACTTAAAGATTTCCAAGCTATCCCATATACTGGGGCTCTTTCAGGATTGAATGGAATTAAAAACTTCGAATCTTCTGGTTCAAAAATAGGAAACTTGCCACCAGGTCAAAGCGACTTTGTTCAAAGTAGAAGAAAACTATTGAAGAATGAACGTCGAAGACAAAAAATACTCAAAGAACTTATTAAATATTGTCAACAAAGTAAGAGGTAGCAAGTTTCAAAGTAGCAATTTCATTAAGGTTAAAAAAGCTAAAAATTATTCTACCTAGTATTAGTGAATTCCTTTTAATTCAGCCACTATCCAATGCAATTAAATATTATTAATTTAATATTCTATAATAAAATAAAAACAAATGATTAAAACTAATATTATAATGGAATCATTTGTAAAGTGTTTGTTTTGTACTATTTCCATTAAATCAATTTTAAAATCCTTTGAATAAAACATGAAGTATTTTCATCGGTTGAGTTAATCAAGTATTGCATTTAAAGCGTACGAGTTAGCTATAGAGAAATGCTCTTGAGACAGGAAATTATTATATATTTCCAATTTACATAAAATAATCCCAAGCAAAAAAAAAAAAAAAAAAAAGGATCTAGATACCGCGTCTAGCTAGAAAAATCACAAGATAATAGAGTTTTCGCATCATTTATGCCATTGAATCGAATCATTCAATCTAACTTAATTTAAACTATCTTCGTATTTTACTCGCCATTGTTTTTTTGCAGAGAAATGAAAGAAATCGAAGGCATATTTTTTATTTATTATAAGAGGAATTTTCCCCAGGCAGTTTTCTTCAAATTGTTCATTTCTTCGAGATACATTTCTTTCTGGAAGCAATATGCAAATGTGTGAAACATTCTGAGATTAATTACCAGTTATAATT
This sequence comes from Argiope aurantia, assembly GCA_026543865.1. Classification (NCBI taxonomy): domain Eukaryota; kingdom Metazoa; phylum Arthropoda; class Arachnida; order Araneae; family Araneidae; genus Argiope; species Argiope aurantia. Next base: position 160,380 of record JAPMOR010124086.1, on the reverse strand, counting down.
TTTTTCTCAGGAATTTTTCTGTCTTAAAGTTCATTCTTACCTGTATTTCTCCCTAATTATACGGTAAATAAGTTATAAGAAACTAATATGTTATTCATAACTTACAAAAAATATATATATATTTAGAAAACAACCATTTTAATAAACATTGATTGTATAGAATAGTTTTAATTTTCTTATGTGCATTTTCATGCGAGCATCTGATTTTGTTTTCTTTTCCAATAAACATAGAACTTAACAAGCTCGTTAATAAGATTTTCGCCTTGCCTTTACAACAATGAATAAACCGTGGGCGGATTAAAAAAACATTAATACCGTTCATCCTCAAGACGCGTTGAACTTAATTAGACTCTAACTTTTTTGTTTTTTAGGTGCATAATTAGAGCTTTTTGGGCGGAAATAATAATAGAATGCTGACGGCTGAACAAAAGGATTTAAGTCGAATACTCTAGATCTTAAATCAACTTATTTTTTACCTACCGAAAATATATTTCTTTTTCTAAGCTTAAAAAAAACAAAACAAAAAAACAAAGCAATAATTGAATTTTTATGCTATGAAAAAATGAAAGAGTTTGTAAATTATTCCTCTTTGTTCATCAACACCTTTAATGTAGGCAAAAGATAGCTGAAGGATTCAGGCGATATAACTTTTTATTCTTATTAAAAGGCACGGTTTTTTTTACATATTATAGATTAAACGGCAAAATATCTCTTTCTAAGACGGGATCAGTAATTTTAAGTGAAGTGAGGGCAGAATATCATAAGTTCAAAAGATTCTGAAAGAATATAAACAAGTTCAGCTGCATGAATAATGAAAATAGTAAACAAATCCAGATGTAACAAAAACACTTGGGTTGCGAATGTAACAGATTCGGTTCATATTTGCTTTAGTTCTAATGCGTTATATTTGCTAAAGTTCGATTTTATCTGTTTCTTTTTATAATCAGCAAAGGTTATGGCTACAAAAATTTTAAAATTTTCTAACGCCTATTTCTCAGTTCTGATAAAATGTTTATATTCTATTGAATTCAATGTCAAAAATTCGACAAATGCGTTTAGTTTTTGACTGACTTTGAAGTATATTCGAGTTTTTTTTTATTAAAATATTTTTAATCAATAATACCAAAAAGCATCGAAAATTTCTTGCAAATGTTTTGATAGTTAAATTTAACTTTGAATATTAAACTAATTTACTCTTTAACTATCGATTTAGGAAACATATTTTTTCACTCTTCCTTCAGCATAATTGTTTTGCATGACGAGTCGAAAGTTTAAAAGCTATATCTGTTTCCTGACGTTCTCTTTAAAAATCTATCTAAAAATTGAACTGGAAATATTATTATTGCCATTTATTTTTATGTAAAATCTAACGATATGTTATTTTATTAAACCTCATTTTTGTAAGATTATCAACTTCTATATATTTTCAGGTGAGAGAAAATGAGAGTAGGAAGTAAAGCATCTTTTTATTTTATTAAAGTCTTTTATTAGCTCCACAATTGAAACACATTTACATTAGTTATTTTCAAGAATTTCTGCTTTTAATTGTTTTGAAACTATATCATGATCAATATTTTATGAGGGCTCAAATTGTAAGGATTACCACTTTCAAAATCATAGTAAATATATGTTCTGACAATTAAAGTAGTTGCAAATATGCGTGGTACAAAAGATGCGAAATGTTCTTGTATAGTTTTCTGATTGTCACGTTTTAAAAGTATATTTATAATCAAAAATGTGTTATTTATGGTATTGTATGTTTTATTTCTAAAATATAAGATTGTAAATTTAGAGCATTTTTAGTTCAAAACTCAGGAATTTATTTAATTTATAGACGATGCTTTTGAACTTATAATCGGTCATAAAATGGTTACTACTTCAACTTGGACTTTAGGAAGGGTTTCAATCCTCTCCAACTCAAATTATTATTTCTAAGGGGAAAAAAAAAATCGAACAAATAATTCAGAATTACTTCAAGTTCAGAAATATTTATTTCATTCAGATTAATTCTTTAACTAATTTTATCCACATAAATTAATTAATTATATCCACATAAATTAATTAATTTCATCAAGATGAATGAATTAAAATTATTTTTTTATTACATTGCATCTAGATCATATTGCCATTTCAGAACATATGATACTAATGCATTTACTAATTATTAAAAGAAGGTTACTTGAAGATACCCAATGATACGACCGTGTTAGGGGAAGAATTAACAAAATTATACAATGAATACAATAAAATGCATTGGGTGTATTTGTGGTGCATACTCATTCCCACTTTAGCTTCCTCTCTAGTTTCTGTTGAAAAATAATTTAATACTTTTTTCAACGGTGAAGCAACAAAATTATATAACAATATCTACATGTTTGTTAAAAGCATCTGTTAAGATAATAAAATTAATTAGCTGCATAGATAAGCTTCCACGTTTTATATTTATAATATACTTTTGTGTTAAACGTGATTATTTATTTAGATGCTTCTTTTCTTACACAAGCTGTTTTGAAGACAACATTTTTTCTAAAATGTGTAATGAAATATCGATATTCCTTATTAAAAGTTGACCCAAATTGAATTCAAAGATTTTATCAAAGTTAATCAGATATTAGCAATAACTCATTATCCTAACATTTAATCTTTTTAAATATTAGGAATTCCATTCAAATAATTTAATGAGTTTGCCTGCTCTTTTTCGAAATTTCGACATGATGGATCTTTCCATAAAAATCTGAAATATCTTTTCTAAAGAGGTTTTAAAAATTAATATATCTCTTTAAGTAATGAAGAATTCATTTTAAATAGAAAATAAATAACTACATTAATTTACTTCTACGTTTCAGGTTCCGTCATATAAATATACAAACAGGAATATAATGGAACTTTAGGATTCAATGCAGTCAATGTAAATCCATTCATTCAGTATAACTCAATAAACATTCATTATCAACCAATTCAGTGTAATTCTATAAACATTCATTGTCAATCAATTCAGTGTAATTCAATAAACATTCATTATCAATCAATTCAGTGTAATTCAATAAACATTCATTGTCAATCAATTCAGTGTAATTCAATAAACATTCATTGTCAATCAATTCATTGTAATTCAATAAACATTCATTGTCAATCAATTCATTGTAATTCAATAAACATTCATTGTCGATCAATTCAGTGTAATTCAATAAACATTCATTATTAATCAATTCAGTGTAATTCAATAAACATTCATTGTCAATCAATTCAGTGTAATTCAATAAACATTAAAAAACGGAGCAAAAGGATATTTTAAAACTTAATGGCAAGTATGCTAATTTTTGTTGTGCCAGCTGCAGCTGCAATATAATGATGGACGCTAAAAATTGACATACATCAATTGGTTTCTGAGATTTCCATATCTAACTAAATTATAAATGATGCATTAAACATCTCCACAAGAATCACAAAAACGCTCTCGAATCTACATGTTCTTTGAAAATTAATGTATATTCGAAATAGCAAACATCTTGAAAGAGAGAGAGAGAGAGAGAGAGAGAGAAAGAGAAGGAAAAATAATCACAGATTTTTATACGCATTTTTTAAGATTAAAAAACATGAAACGGAGAATCGTGACATTAAAGAGCGCAAATTTACAGGCATCTTTTAAAGTGTTTCGGGAATCCTTTTAGACACTTTCTGCATTTACAGTATTACTCCATGTTTAACGTCAACTTTCAAGTTAAAAAGTAATGTCCCACTTCTATGTGAAAGATGGATCACTCTTGGTACGCCTTTTCTATGTACCTAGTTTTCTTCCGAATGCATAACTGTGCCGATTTTTCCAAGAAAAAAGTGTTTATCGGAAATCTTGTTATTACCTCATTTATTTTATATGCAAAAGAAAGTCAAGACGAGCATGGTCGAAATTATCATATTATTCAGCCGCATCGATTTCTTTTCTGAAAGTGAGGTACTTTGGAAAACGAGATGTCATGTACTTGCGCGATAGTTTGAATAAAGCTCAGACCTCGATGTTCCTTCGAACTTAATACATGGTGATTAATGGATATTTCATGCAATACTTTAATATCTGGAGAATAAATAGAAATTAAACGAGCAAGGGAATTTTCTGGATGATTAATAACATTCTTCGTCCACGGTTTGGATTATTTTAAAAAAATTAATTTCCTTTTATATCTAAGAAGAAATGGAAATTCTAAATTAGCGGTAAAAGCAGATCTAAACGAAATTCAAATATTTTCAATAGTAAATACATGAATATGTCATATTCATAATTCAGGAATTTGGCATCATCAAATTCGAATATTTATATTCATACGTGGATAGGAATATTCGGCAATTGTTTTGGTGTTTGCCGAATATCTTAGATCCAAAATAAAATTAAATCGAGTTTGGTAAAAGTTATCATATTATTTAGCTTAATGTGAGTAAAGCACAAAACTTGATATTTCTTCAAATATTATTACATGATAACTGCGAAATCCTTTATATGTAAAAACTAACATACGTTGCACAGACATCGTTTTATTTACTTATTGGAGAATGGCAGTAGTCCAATGTAAACAAATCACTATACGAACGTTGCCGATTGTTTCAATGAATGACTTTACACCTGCAAATAATTCGACATTTCGTTTCATTTTATGTTTCGCTTAACTATGTAATGGAAATATAAGATCTTATTAGAAACTCTAGGAGGAGGGCTAGCCCTGTCATCGAAACCTCTGTCTAGTCAGACGAAAGAAAATATAAAAGAAATCGAAACAATAGAAATATGTTTCATACAGAAGGTTTAATCAAGCTTAAAATTAGGTTTAATTGTCGTTAGATATGTAATTCCTCTGACTAGCAAATGGAAGTTGTTATTAATATCGTCTACGCTATATTTCACAAAAATAATTTTTATATTATTTTAAAACTCGAAAAATTGCTTTTTTAATGATATTAATTTTCCCTCTGCACATTTTTTTGTTTTAGTAATTTTCAATAAACCTTAAAATTTTTTATTTGATACACAATTTGTAACAATGTTTTTAACGTTATGATGAAATTCATACCCATCCATCAAAACATTCATTTGCGTGCTTTTACCAACGCTAAAAGTAAGATTAAAAAGTTATTTTCATTGGAAATTAAATCCAAAGTAGGACTTTCACTTCCACTTTTATTTAGTAGAATTCTAACTTCTTAATTTGAGCTAAGTAATCTTCAGAAGATTGATTTAATAAAATTCATTTGCTTCAGTTTTTTTCAGATAACAAGTTGAAATTAAGAATGCATTTAATTGCATTTCACTTTAATATTTTAGCAGGCTAAAAAGTTAATAATCTGGACGAACTATCTGGTCGTCGAAGACGGCTAGATTTATGAAATATTTAATTTCTGAAGAATAATAGAAATTAAGGAATAAGAGAATTTTCTGAGAGATTTATTTTTCGTTGGTGACTTTCGTTCGTTTATTTTTCGTCGTCATTGTTTTAAAAAAATACATTTATTTTAAGACCTAAAAAAAAAGCAATTCTAATTTTGTTCAAGAAGCAACTGGAAACAAATTTCAGACATTTTAAATGATGGAATAGAGATGGTGCCATATTTATACGATATTGGTTATTGCACTGAAACATTTTTAGTAGATCGTATTGTTGTGTTGCTGATTCATTACTACACTTTTCAATGTGCAAAAAGTTTATTTACACCATTATTGGTATTCGTAATGTATCATCTTCCAATATATTATTATTTCCATTTTGAATTCAAATAAAAAGAATTGCATTCATTTTTATACGCAACAGAGCTAGCCAATGGATTTGTATTAAATGAATCCAAGTCTTCCAAATCTCGAATGCAATAGTTAAAAGCTTATTCTAAATGTTTGAAAAGAAAGGTGTCATATTTATGAAATATTTATTTTCGCTGTTATCGCAATGAAGAATTTTTAGTAGGTCGTTTTATGAGGTGTTGATGCATTGTTATCCCTTTCAATGTGAAAAAGGTTTATTTATAGGTTCACAAGTATTCGAAATGTATTATCTTCCAATACAATATTATTTTTCTTTTAAAAGAATAATAAATAAAATTTTTAAAAATAAAAATAAAGTAAAAGAATTGTATTAATAAAAAGAATAAATTAATAAAAAAAGAAAACAGAATAAAAATAATTTTATTAATTTTTACACACAACAGAGCTAGCGAATGGGTTTGTATTGATTTTAAGTTAATCCAGCTCTTCCATATGTCGAATGAAATAGTTAACATCTTATTGGTACATCATGGAACATTGCGAGAATAGCAGAATAAAATAGAACAATAGCGAGAATAATCTTTTTTTTTATTTTTAAAAATTAAAAGCGAAGCAATATGTATATATGGTTATTCTCGCAAGAATAAAAATGTTTTAATTATCAGTACATGCCGTTAAAATATTTAAAATTAGAAATTAAGAAAGAAACAATATGCATATATGGTTACTCTCACAAGAAACTATATGCTTTAACCATATATAATCGTTAAAATGTTTAAAATTTAAATTTTTAAAAATTTTTACATTAATTTAATACTGTCCAACTTAATATGTATAATGATATATAACATGGTTTATGAAATCTAATTAATAATTAGACTTATACTATTATATAAATAAGAGCGTATCTTATTCATTTAACTCCAAGATTCTATTTTATTTCATTATCTTAGAGCGTAGGTTTGGAGAGGCCCTTTGATCGACTGATATTGTATATTATTTAATCATTTACTAATTTGGTAATTATTTTTTGATAACGTTAATAAATTCTTGCAACTAGACTTATTAAAATATTATTTTTTATAACTAGAGTAGACCGTAAACAATAAGGGATATACACTTTGACCAAAAGATTTGATTAAAATTTTTAAGAGTGGATTATTGATTTACTGTTTTGTGTTGTTGCATTAACCACTTAACTGGCTGATTCGTCTATTTGCTTGCATCGAACATTTGCCTTAACATAGTATTTTAAAACTTCTAAATTAAAATTAAGTCATTCATAAACATTAAGATACAAAAACTAATTAGAATGTGTAAACCTCTCAAGTATTCATTTAATTTTTAATCGAATCAAAAATGAAAGGGTTTTTCGAAAGACATCCAGTTAGATAGTAGAATTGAAACTGCACAGTCAAGTTGTTTCTTTGACCAAACTTAGTCAAGGAAGAATTTTAAGATAATGCTAATCATACGAAGTTCAACATTCAAATTGTTCGAAGATTACGTCATTTCGGATCATTTTGATATTTTTGCTGTTTTTATATTTAATCACTAAGGAAAAGTAACTTTATCATGCTCCTATTATCAGATGTAATCCAGATAGCTTGCCCAGTTAACATTGTGTTAACAAATATGGCTTTAAACTTTTGTATGGTTAACAGGAGTTGCGAATATATCGTGAAATGAATACTACAAAAAAAATAACAATAAATTGATGAAATATAAGCATGGAAGGAGTAATCAGATTAATTTCCCACCGTGCCATAACCGCTGCAAACGATCCTTCTAATGCTTTTCAAAAATTGTTTTTATTCATATTTTGTTAAATTCAAGAAGAAACATTTATTTGAATTTTTATCGAAACAAAACTTTTGTAATTATCTAGTTGAAACACTTAACCTAATATATTATCTTAATAAATGTAGTTTTCTTTAAATTTTTTTTTTCCTACCAAAGTGGTCGTTATTTAGGCAGTGTAAAATATCAAAATAATTCAGGCTAAAAAAAAAAATCAGAACCTGAATTATATTAGAAATAAACAAGTAAAATTATATTTTCCTCTAGACCAGAATGCAACGTATTTAGGAGTACTTTTTGTATTATGGTTCTTTATTATCTCTACTATTTTGGAATATTGGTTTGTTAATACAGAAGATTAACATGAATTTTACGAGATGATGAAAAAAAAATCAACGTGACACTTTCTTTTCATAGCATATGCGGAAAAAACCTTCGAAATATTTGTTATTGGTTATGAAAAGTTTCGTTTTTTATTTCTTTCTTTTGAAAAATTTGAAAAATTGAGATAGACGATGCTATTTGTTAAGCCAAATATCACTTCGAATATAATAAATCCACTGTCGTCATAATTTAATCATTTTGTATTCATTTGCAGAAATGTTCATCAAACAATAAATAGATAAAAAATAGTATATATAAAATATAAAAATAGTAAACACTAATATTAAATTTATAACATTTTAATACAATTTTAACGAACTTCTAATTTTGCATAGATTTTCCTCGCATTTTGGGACACATGTTCGAGTTTTCATGTCTAAGTCGAATTTTGAGTCCTCTTTTTATATAGAGAGAATATTTGGAAGAATATTCTTCTCTAAATTCCAATAAAACAATCGTGTCCTAGCTTTCACAAATAAAATGTTTTCGGCTAAGATATACTTTATGAGATCTTGTGAGAAGCTAAAAAGCTTTGACAGTTGGAAATGAAGCAACTTTGCATTATTTATTGAGGGAGCGGTCCGTACTTTCTTCTCTTTGGAGGCGAGACAATTTTGTTTTTACGCGAAGAGTAAAAATTGGGAAAATCCGACGAAAAGATTTATGGTTGGATTTCTTTTTTTCTCTTTTCTGATCCTCCTTTTTTTATTTTGAAAACAAAAGCAGAATCGAACAAATGCATCTATTTCCGTTTCGCTGTTTATGGCTCGTAGATATCGAGAGCGGCACTGAATTCATACATTATGTATTGAATCATGCAGGCGCCCATAAGTCGCCTGGGGGGTTAGCCTACGGGATTGAATAGTGGGTTGGATATGATTCATTCTAAAAACTCATAAATATGGCAACTAGTTGATTCTTAAACCTTTTTGGTTTGAAAATAGCACCGCAATCGCTGAGTAGAGAAACCACTGCTGAGTTGGCTGGATGTGGGTTGTTGAAATAGGGTATTCGCTATCATATCGCATCAAGAAAAAGTTGTCATCTTTTTTTAAATAATATGAAAAAGAAATGCTATGCAGAGCCCCTATAAAAAGGATTTTCAGTCTTCGACCTAGGAAAATATGGTAACTAGAACGGATGGATATTCTATCTAAAAGCAATCCATTTCTATATATGGCTTGATGTCTGACCGAAGTTGATAAAATCAAGTTTTATGTTGAGAAAGTGATGTTTTTTTTTTTCTCAATGAATTATTTTAAGAAGATAATGGTTTATTTTTAAAATTACATAATTGTTTTTGATAAAATCTCGGTTTTACCAGATTTTTTTTAACGCCAGATAATGCACTACCGCATTTGTCTGACAATACGCATAGACAAATTTATAATTTTATTGACCAGAAATCACATCTCCAGATTCCAGGTTTGAAACCCGATTTGGTCAAAGACAGCCTTCCATATAGTGCCAATGTATTTTTGAATTTTACATTTTCCAGCCGTTCTGCTGGTGGTGTGAAGAAGGCATTTAAAGATGGGAGCTTATGAGGGTTGAAAATTACGATCACCCGAAATTATCTTTTTGTTTTTCGAAACGATTATCTGAGATAACTAAACTACTGTTTTCTTGGATTTCGTTGAAAACGCACTATAGAATTTTTTTAACAATGCTCATGAACAAATTTATAATTTTATTGACCAGAAGTCACAATTTTGCTCCTAAACACAAAACTTTAAGTACATTCAATAACGTCTTCCATTACTTAATCTTATCTGCAACAACATACTTTTTCCTGAAATATTTAGTTGGGGAATAATTATCTATATAAAATAATGAAGGATAGTTTATTGATTTTCATTCATATATTTATTTTGATAAATTAGTTTGATTTCATTTAAATAAAATTTTATTTCTATTTAGTATGTTTGGATCATTAGAGTTTACTCTTATTTTGAAAACACAGGAATTTTATCAGGACACAATTCAATAAAATGATCCATGATTGGAAGATGGGGTTAGCATTTCTTGTAATATCTCATTTTTCATATTTTTATGCTATAGCTACTAATTCTTACAGTTGTTGATTATCTACCAATTTTTACAGAAACGAGTCAGTTTTTCTCACACATAGATATACTAATTTTTATAATACAAATTTTGTAATAATTGCAGTTTTAATCTAATTTAGATAAATAATTCAATTTGAAAAATCTTTACTGAAAACATTTTTATATATTCGAAAACATATACGTGTTCTTGAAATGTAATTTCAGCAGACATTTTTATTTTGTTTAACAAAAATGCTCTTGTATCTTAAAATAGCATTCTAGCAATATTCAGTTACATAATCGAAATGATAAATTTTCAGAACAACTAATTAAAGAAATTGATAAAATTGAATAAACAAGGCTGCGTATCAATTGTCTTTAAGATTTTCATAAAAAATTTCTTTATATAAGACTTTATTTAAGATGTCTTATTCTTTATATAAGTGTTTAAAACTACTAAGTACAAAATCATTTAATGTTTGATTTTAACAGTGGAACAGGTATATAATATTTAAAAATACAAAATTAAAGAATGGAACAAAGAATTAATTTATATTTGTATGCATTTTATTAACTGTTTAAAAAACAAGACAGCTAAAAAATACTAAATTTTTTTTCATATATTTTCTATACAAACAGCAATAAAATCTTGAATGATTCAAACTGACACGTTCCGGAATCTAATACTAACTGTATGAAACCCACATATATGCCGGATCGTCGGTGCAATCGAATCTCGAGACTGTGTTTTTACCAATCAGGAATTACCCTAAATAGCCCTAGTGTTGCTTTAAAAAGGACGTTAATATAACTAAACTGTCCGGAATTACCCAATCAGGAAATAGTACATGATTACTAGTTTCGATTGCAATTCCACGAAGACAACGCGGTAATAATAACTCGGCAGAATTTCAGTTTCTTTGAATGGAGGAGCGTGGGTTCGAGACACAATTTTCTGCAAAATCTGCTTTTCATACTATCTAAAATACGTCGAGAGTTAAATATTATCCTGTCTTTGGTGTTGTATGGAGGTTTAGAAAGAGGATCATACTCAAGAACTGTCTTTGCCCATGTTTTAAATTGCGAGGTCCGTTTAAAAATAACCCTTTATTTCTTTAAAACAGAAATGTATTTTAAATAAACCGAATACAGACATAAAGACAAATATTGCCGAAATATATAAAAATCACCAAAACCAACTTGCAGTTTTGAAGATAAATAATTTTAAATGATCTAAAAGCGAGTTTTCGGTTTTGCTACAAATTCATTACAGTTAATTGTTATCACTCTAAGTGTCATTACATAAGTCAAATTCTTATCAGTTATTCCTCTACACATCACTAAAACATTTGGGGGAAAACGCTTTTTTATAGTTTCGATAAAAGGAGACAATTTAATAAAGGCTTTAATTTTTTTTTATCAAATTGAGTCTGCATTTAAATGATAGACATTTATGATTTGCCACTCAAATAAAATAATTCCAAATACGATAAAAGTCGTAAATTGAATACAAGATAAAAAAAAAGGAAAAAAAAAGCAATTTTTTTTGTCAAACGCAACATTCATTAATCTTGAAAGAAACATATTAATCTGAAAGCTCCGTTGCATCTAAAGTCACGTCATTTTAAACACGTTATTCCAATTTCAGGAGCGAATAAAGCTATAAAGTGATAATTTTGGCGTCACGTATCTGACAATTACCATTCTTTGAACGTGATTTTTCCGTCATTACTCCGATGATTGTCAACATGCGGTAAATTGGCAGCTGCAGTCATAGAGAAGAGGCTATTTTTTTCCCACTTTGAAAGAGGCAATTTAGCAAATTAGAAGGAAAAAATATATATATATTTTATTCTTGGAACTTGCAATTTATGTGTTTTGTTTGGTATTAAAAGTCTTCTGAGAATACAGATTTTAAATTATTTCAATAGCGATATTGAAAGCAGATCATAAATAATCGCAGAACTGTTTTTTGAGTGCTGAAAAACTGTGTTTCAAATTTCTTTTTCTTGATGCCTTATTTCTGACAATATTCTCTAACCAGAATCATGTCACAACTAAAGGGTAAATTATAAATAGCCGTTTAAAGGGCATTTCCAAAATAATGAATCTATTTATTTCAAAGAGTTTGTATTTCTTTTATCTGTTTTGTTTGCGTTTGTGTACTTTTTTAAAAAAAATAAATTTGTTCCATTTTTAAATCTTCCTTTTTTGTATTTTTTAACAGTAATTTTTAGATTATGAGGAAAATGTTATTTCAAATATCGGTTTAAAATTGTGATTATGATGAAGAAAATAAAAGTGATTTTACCTATTTTGAAGTCATTTGAAGCTAAGATATTCACCGTTTCATCAACATCCATGGAGTTTCTTCTTATCCCCCCCCTTAAGCAATAGAATCATCCAGGGCACATGGGATGATGCACAAAAGTCAAAAGAGTAAAATTTTGTGTATTCTGGTTAGATATATCCCAAATTAGTTAAACGAATGGTGTGAAGTATTATTGGCGCATCATTTATATCAGTTAATATGCGAAGTTATAAATTTATTGTTCCGAGTGCATGAAGGATGTTAATGTATCAGATGGTGTTGATTCGTTGTACAATAATATTTTGAGGTCAGAAGACTAAAATTATATGCATACTGTTCGGATATGTCACAAATTAATTTAGTATGAGTAGTGAAATATTATGGTATCAAATAACGTTCACAATAATGTTCAAATAATAAACACTGATGCATCGTTTATACCAGTTCATGTGCAAAGTTGAAAATTTATTGCACAGAGTGTATGAAGGGTGTAAATGTGTCAGAAGGTGTTTATTCACTATTTCATAATATTTATAAGTTAGAAGACTAAAATTATATATATAGTCACCAATTAATTTAGAGAGGGGTGTAAAGTATTAATGGGGCTTCGCTTATACCACTTCATGTGCAAAGTTTAAGATTTATTGTTCAGAGTTCATGAAAGGTGTAAATGTATCAGATTGTGTTAACAAATCAACACAATCTGATATTCCATATTATTTGTAGGTCAGAAGAATAAAACTATGTATGTATACTGATTAGATATACCAGAATTAGTTTAGAGAGGATAGGGAAATATCACTGACGCATCGTTTATGTCAATTATTGTGCGAAGTTAAACATTTATTGTTCAGAGGGCATGAAGGGTCTAAATGTGTCAAATGCTTTTGATTTGTTATTTTATAATATTTATAGGTCAGAAGAATAAAATTGTGTATATTGATGAGAAATGTCACAAATTAATATAGCGAAGGGAGTGGAATATTATTGGTACATCATTTACACCAGTTCATGTGCAAAGTAAAAAAAAAAAAAAAATGCTGAACAGTGGCTTAGTGATGGGGAGAGTAGGAGGAACGTAAATGTTTCAGACAGTGATGATTGTTATCCAACAATATTTTTAATAATTCAAAACACATTTATAACTAAACGGGTGGTGTAAAAGAATAAAAATTTAAAGTAAAGAAAGCTCTTTAGTAAACTAACTAAAATTTGTGTATTAATACGGATTTCTTGAAACATTTTTCATCTTCAACAATTCTAATGTATAGAAAGGCTATATGTGCTCATTTTGTCATAGTTGTTTGGAAAGATAATTTATACGAGAATTTGATTAATTTCAGACTGTTGCATTTTCCAAAGTACACAAAATAATATTTGAAATAAATATGGGGTAGCTGATTCACATTTAAATGATGAGAAAGATATCCGATATAGCACCTGAAGTAAATGCAGTGTTTTTAAAGAATTTTTCCCTTTTCTTTTTCTAAATTCCACGTCTATCTGAAGTAGGATTATTTTATTAAGATTGAAAGTTTGTGGGCTTTAACCGAGAGAAAAGGAAAGAAAAGGATAAAATTTACAGCACTTCAAAGAACTATGACTTTTATTTAAAACTATGACTATTACTTAGAACTCTGACTATAACTTTAACGCAGATCTTTCAAACTTAAAGTAATTTATGTGAAAAATAAAATATTCGGGTCCAAATTATTGCATAACAAATATTTCATTAAAATGTCGTCATAAAAATAGTAACTGGCTTGAGGGATATATCATGATACATCAGGATCTAACGGGTTACCCTCGTATTTTTTGGAAATTTGGAAAATTAGACGATGGCTCAGATGCTATATATGTTTACATGACCGCTTGTCAAAATTAACGGGTATATTCACAAACAAGCTCTAATATTTCTCTAAAGTTGAACATTAATACAATTAAGTAAATAAATGAACTTGTAAAAGGGATATGAATCTTTTGAAGTTAATAATCCATTATCTTTTTATGAAATTTTGTAATAAAAAGACTATTTAAATTTCCATTCTGGTTATAGCTCGAAAAATTGAAAATTACTGACATAATACTAACTAGCTCCGAATTCATACCCTCTAGATACCAGAGCCTGACTGCTCGTGCATCTGCAGAATTGTATATTCAGATTTATCACGACGACAAGTGTTTCTATCCATTTATTCGACGACAAATAAAATATTACTAAATTTTACTTTAATTTATGTTGTCCTTTTTACAATGTAAATGAACAACGATGAAATTGTCATCGGTATAAGGTTTTATGTTACACGGTTTATAGTTTTTGAAAGACAAAGAGAAGAAGTAGTTTTGCTCTTAATTTAAAATTTATTCAGATGAGAAGGAACATTTTGATTTGTTTTAGAGTAGAAGATTTCATGGAAGATTAAATCCATTTTACTCTTTTATTCTTGTATCTCACAAAATATTATTAAAAGAGTTGGAAAAAGAATATCCATATTTAAAAGGATGTTTACTTATGTGGAGTTTTTTACATTGATTATACCAAGGGAATTCTAAATACTGATATTTTAAGCCATCTTTTGAAAAAAAAATTAAATCGTCTTTCTGTAAGGCTTTGCGAACAAAAACTGACATCTTTAAAGTGACTTTTAAGATCTTAAAAAGTGAGGATTTGGCCTAGTCCATCATTGAAAATGTTTGAAACTCATTGCTGTACAGCTGTTATCAATGAAAGAATACTCTTACATGATTGAACGATATTTGATTCATAGACTACTTTTATCTATTCCTTCTTTTTATTTTAGACACAAAATGCCGTTCATATCCTTTTTTTCACATTCAATAAGAAAAAAAAGGTGAATTTCTTTGAGCTTCATTCTTCGAAAAGAAGAAAAAAAAATGCACACAATTTGTCATCTTTCAAGAAGATGCTTTAGTGTAAAAAATAAGATTGAGAATGATGGAGATCAGCAAATCAAAAATGTTCAACAAGATTTAGGAGCGAAACTAAGTTTGAAGTTTTGAGACTAAGCTACTCTAATAAATCTAAACTAGAAACTTTTACTATGAAATTTTGAAGCGGGCTTTTAATTACATTTAACGATTCTTTCATTATTTGAGTAGCTAAAAGCATTTGATGATGAATCTAGATAATACAATTCTCCAAGAATCAGCGTCTACTGCCTATTTATGCAAGCGATAATATCGAGTTCATATTTTCTAAAGTTAAATATAGAGTAATTACGTTATTGCGCATATAAACTTCTGATAGAGGTAATATATTCAAAGATAAACATATATCACGTAGCAATGCATGACCGGAAACGCAATTGTAATAAATTCAAGAATGTTGCTGAGAACCACTGAAAATGACACGCTGGTAAACCGTCATTCAGCAACAAATTGCAGAAATAGTGTGATGGAAGGGTTAAAAAATTAGGAAAATTCTTCATTGTAATAGGATTTCCTGGTTAAGTATGTCTCGTTCGTGGCTAGGATGGGAACCTAAGGATGGAGGATGGAGGATGGAGGAGGAGGAACCTAAGGATGTCAATCTCTTTTATAGATATCTTGTGTGGAAAAGCGATCCCCTGTGGGTAAGCCTCAAGCTTTTCGCTGTTTATGGTACTGATGCAATTAATTCAAGTTCTGGATTGTTCAAACGGTGGTTTGTTGAAAACTACACTCAGTGACTCCGCGTCTGCTTGAATGAGGATTGTCTTCTTGATTTCAGAGGTGAGATTCGTTTGTTCTCAATTAAAGGTAGTATATTTCTTGAAAGAACCTGTTTCATATAATCATATAATCTGGTGTTTGGAAATGCGTCTCATCGGCCTACTCAGGTTCACACCATCTCGCTCTCTACAATCAGATACTCCATATCTTTGATGTATATCTGGTAACTAAGCAATTGCGAAAATTTTCATCCTACTATCTCTATGGTAGTTGTCGAGTGAGCACTTTCCTCAGCAGGCTTTTTAGATATTATCTAAGAATGTCAGCAATATATTGCTCTCTGATCCCAATTCGTCTTTGAGCAATCTGCTCCTTCTGGATGTTTGTACAAGTAGTAGCAAATTACCTTGCAACACTAAGTGAAGCATTTCTTCAGTGGTGTATTTTTTGTGTTTATTTTATTCGAAATAGTGCTTTTTATTTAAAATATGAAGTAATACTCAAACCGAACTGCCAGACGAAAAATTTATTTCAAAATGGAGACAATACACTAGTTATTAAATTTCCATGATAAACTTTACTGCGCATGTCACTTGATATCTAATATTTGTTGCATTGTATGATTACGCCTTTCTTTCTCAAGATAGGCCATGGATAACGATAGTAAATTAGCATCTGTGCATTAGATTTGCATGGAATGATTCCACTATCCTTTCTTTGCTTTATAATGGAACCAAATTAATTGATATTTGGAAACCCAAATAATGTAAATATCCATGCTTTCTGTCTTTAAAAACCGAAGCTTAAAAAGATTTCGAAGTTCGGTTCGAAACGAAATTAAACGATTTTTTTTATCTGACTTGCTAACACCAACCCAACCTTATTTTAATGTTTTCGGATAAAAAAGATCAACTTATAATGAAGATATGGATTCCTATTTATCCATATTGACTGAAATTGTTTTAAAAACTATTTTGAAAATTGTAGGAAATTTCATTGAATTAAGAATATTCCGGTTTCATTTCTAAATTTTGCATTGACTCAAAATGCTACTACTATTAATAATTTTAAAAAAATGCTGATTCTTAAGCTCAGACCAAAGCGTTGATAATGATAATGAATCCCGACATTAGTTTGACAATATCTGACTTCAAAATCTATATAAAGACACATGTAGAAAATATTTACGAAAAATATAGATGCATAATAAGAGGCACAACTAAATTGATTAAATAAAGGTGCGTAAGAAGAAGGTTTATATTTTTAAGGCAAAAAGGTTAGATTAGAGGAACATAAACTAATATCAATTACTTGTTCTAAAGAAGACAGATGTTTTAAAATCTTATTTTACCCCTGGATGAATATATTTAAATTCTAAATGTTAGCCAAAAATCTATAGTTTTATATTAAGACTGGAGCCGATTAATGTGATGGCAAAAATGATTATAACAAATTGGAAACATAATGGCATATTTAGCATCTAACTGTATGTTATCTCACTACTTCATGTTGTGATGTGACGTCACGTCACAAGAATGCAAGTAATACTTCGAAATAAATACAGTGGGGCTCATTTAACATGCATTACATGATTTTATAATTTTATCAAACTATATAGTAATTAGTTTTGATCATTATCCATGAGTAACAAAGTTGAATTAACCTCTTGTATTGAAGCAACATGTAGAGTATTTTGAGTTGAACATGAAATTCTAAACCGTAGTAAGATGACGAGGTTGACACTTGAACCGGCACTCCATCTCAAAATCGCAACTATTAAAACCTATATGAATAGCCGGTTTTAGGTGGAATTTGGTTCAGAGCCTAGAAGCCTGATACTTCTAAGCCGAAGTCTTAAGAGCATCTGTTATGGAAAGATATGAGGCAAACACAGCAAATTTTTGTAACAAGTGTTGCCTTTCGATACAGCAATTATTACAATTTAAAATTATACTTCCTTAAATGTTTAACCTCAGAAGAAATTCTGAAAGGGTAATTGGGAAGAATAAGAATAAGAAGAAAGAAAAGATGATGACATAAAAGAGGATAAATTCTAATTCATTAAGAAGTCCGGCAGAGAGAAGATGAAAGACGTATAATGACGTAATTAGTCTTATGGCTCAGGCTGCCAGCCGTGGGGATTAAACGATTACTTCTAGTGTAGGAACTGCCAAGAGCGGTCTGAGATTAAGGCATCAATGGATGTCAATTTAAGCTCAGATTTTGTGTCTTTTAGCCAAGGGATGTCACAAAAATCAGAATTTGATGAAAATTAACTGACGCGCTGATGAAAAAAGAAGACATTTTACGACTGGGGGATTAAAATGCTGCAGCTCTTGAAAGGCAGTTTGGAACGGAAGCTCTTTTAAATTACCTATCTCTAAACTCGAAAATTAGGGAAAAAAAATCATGCAATGTTATTTTTTTTTTGCATGCGGTTAATATTGAGCTTTTTTTTGTACAGATTGTTTTGCCACATATGTTTGAGGGAAAAAAATTACCAAGATAATTTTGTTTTTTAACAGAATTTGGAAAATGAAAAAATCTTATAGTTTCTAAGCATAATTTTTTTATGTCAAGGGGGGGGGGGGAGACCTATTTTTTTTACAAGCTGAATTAAACTGAACTTTTTCTTTAAATTTTGGAATACATTTGCTTTACAGTCGCGGGAAACTTACAAATCATTTTTAATAGAAGTTACTATTGATGTATAATCTTGTCAAAGTAAAAACACAGTTTCTTGAAAATGATTTCAGATATAAAGTTGCTTATGATGCTTTAGTCAACATTTGCATATTTTTATTCAGTAGTAAGTATAACTCTAAGAGACGACTTATTACACTTCTGAAGTTAAAGAAATGTTTTTAGGTTAAGTTATATTCATTATTCTTTTGCCTCAAATCAATTATTTATTATCCTTAGGACTACTAAATTAATTGTTAAGAATACAGATGAAATTTTTATTAAACTATGTATAAAGTACTTTCTTTATATAAAACAGTGCTTCATTGTCTATAACATTAAATTCACATCACATTTGTTGCAAGCGATTAATTTTAGAATACATTTCATAATACATGATTTCTTGATTGATTAATAATCTTTTTATATATATTCTTTTGCCTCACAATCAATTATTTATTATCGCTAGGACTACTAAATTAATTGTTAAGAATACAGATGAAATTTTTATTAAACTATGTGTAAAGTACTTTCTTTGTATAAAACAGTGCTTTCAATGTCTATAACATTAAATTCATCTCACTTGATGAAAACGATTAATTTTTGTATATATTACATAATACATGATTTTTTGATTGATTAATAATTTTTTTATATAAATGCGGAGCAATGATGAAGGCGCATACGCCTGATAACATTCTGGGATAACATTTCGGAGGATAACATTTCAAAATAAACACACTAAAAGATTTAATTATGAAAAAATAGAACAAAGATTCTTCCTTTTCTATGCCATAATTTTCAATATGATATAATAAATCTAGAATTAAGGGAGTGTTTATTTGTGAGTCTTATCAGAAAAAAACTGATTTGCATTAAATAATATTCATTTAGCTTGGATCAAAATTTTATTATTTCCATTCAAATCTTTATTAGGTCAAATTAATAAAAAAATTATTTCTTTTTTATATAAATTAATATCAGTATATTATACAAACAAACACTTACTATTCCAGTCATATTTTCTTTTTGGAAAATAATGCTGTGAAACTACTTTTCTCAAAAAAGAAAGAAAAAAAAACCCTTGAAACATCTGGCGATGGAGAGGATAAACTCTGATAAAACTCCAGACCAAAATGTATTTAAAAAAAAATCTGGATTCATTTGCAGCAGGTATTCGAAATATCCTCCTTTTCCTCAGATAAAGGATAGAGCTCATTTTTTCCAAATTTGAAATAACTCAATGAAGAATCCAGAAATTGCTTTTTCTAAGATCTAAAACCATATGTTCTGAAGATATTTTGTTTGTTTCTGTAGATATTTTTACACCTACACGAAAAATAACATTTTCTTCTTTAAGATTTTAAAGTGATAGTCTTATCTTTAATGGTGGATGGCCGCCTCGATTCTAAGGACTGATGTTACTGAAATTCTTTTTTTCAGGATAGTTAAAAGGATAAATTTATCATATTTGTGTTCACTATTAAAGGATGAATCAAGGGTTTGCTGAGGAATTTCAGAAATGTGATTATTATGCTAATGTCTCACACGGTAGACTATTTTTTTTAGAGAATTTGGAAAAAAATAATTTGATAAAGGTGAATATTCTGAATATTAATCTAGACGAAAGCAATTTTTATACAAAAAGATCGTAAATATGTATGAAGTGTAGAAAATATGGTAATACTACATATAATAATAAATGGAAACTCGAGAGTTTGATAAATCTCCATGTTTTACACTTCAAAAAAGTTGAAAAAAATTTTTTTTGTGGAAATTATATCTACTTTTAGATTTACCTGTTTTTGAACAATAACCCATAATTCTATCAAACTAGTAAGACCAAATTTGGTACTTAATCTTTACATCAAAATTGAAAAATGATGTGAAATTTTTAATTAAATTCCTTGAAGAGAAGTCTGTCTGTCCGTCCACATCGATGTGATCATGATTACTCACATCCATGATTTGGCATATATTTTTTATTCAATGTAAATAATTCTGTGCTAAATTTTGGATTTAATCCATCAACGGGTAGATTGCGTATTAATTTATCAATCCAGGTGCTTATGAATATGATAATTTATAAATAAAAATTGTGTGATGAATGAAGTTTGTTATATGGTCTTGTCACTGTTTGATTGTATATATATCGAATTTCGGACTCAGTCGATCAAAGAAAAGAAATCCAAATTCAGGAATTATTATCTTCACCGCGTTACAAAGGTAAATTTTGCTACGAATTTCTAATATTAACTTCCCTTCATGTTAGTTTGATCGTTGAAAAGAGAGATTTACAGGGTCTCTGTATGAATGTTTAATAGAAGATGGCCAATTGGTTCTGATTCTCACGGCAAACTTGGCGATCACTTGTCGATTTGGCGACGGATTTGGAAACAAAATTAAAGGTTCTGGAAAGTGTAAGAATTATGGCCCAATGTCTAATGGGAACCTATATCTGAGATCCTTCTAGAGAATTCCATCTAACGCCTGGTCAGGAAACCTGTATAAATCTGAGAAGCTGATGCGAAGTAACTTTTTGTCTGATCTAGAAGTTGTGCCACTGAGCCCTAATACTATTTTTACTATATTTTTTATTTAATTACTGATTTGATATCTCCTTATATTGTTAGTGTCTACAAGTGATGTTCTTCGTAAATATCTTGATTGTTTTTATTACCTACGCTCTCTGTTTTCTGTAATAATCGGGGAATAAACACAGTTTCTCTCATTCAACATGCTGAATGGCTTTCATTATACATTTATAAGATGATTTCCGTAACAATATATATACTGTGTAATATTGGGTACCCTATTAGCACAAGATATTGTACCATATCCTCATGATGTTGTTCGATGTTTTGAATGCCGGCCAGTGTCGAGTAGATATCAAACAATGTTGTTCAACATTTTGTGCTAATAGGGTAAGTAGGCTAGAAGTTCGGAGGTAGGTCACCACTTTTGCTTGCTTTTGTACCGAAATCATCACGGTACGGTTCCCTTTCGCTTGTTGAATGAATTTAAATTTCACAGTTCTGCCCTTTTGAGCCTAAATTAAGATTTCGATGTCCTGTCAAAACCAGCTTTCTTGTATCAACATATAAAAAGGTGGTTACGTAGATATATGGTGGTACACGTGCACATAAAACACATTAATGTGATATTTTAATACAAAAAAATAATTTTTATATTTATTGCAATTGTTGCACTGCATTATATTATTTTAGAAAGTATGATGTATCCATAAAGTATTCGCTTGATAACGAGTTTTTAAGAATAATACGAAATAAGAGATAAGGAAAAAAACTTATTTAATTATATTTCGCAATTCAAAGAATTTACATTAATAAATCATGTAAATTACATTACATAGACGCACCGAGAGTTGTTCAAAGAATATCAAGTCATTTCTCGATTTCTTTGCAGATGCTGGTAAACATTTGCGGAGTCGTAGTAGCTGTTTCTGAGACGATTCAACTCTTTGCGACATAAACCTGTTTCATCAGACCCCCCCCCCCCCATAAAAAAAGAAGTTGAGTGGTATGTTAATAGGAGAATATGGAGGCCATAAAAGTGGCCCACCTCCGCCAATCAACCGATATGGAAATGTTTCATCAAAGAAATCACACTTTCACCTCCTTGATGAAAAACACGTTCGGTTTCTCGAAACTGTTTTAGTCATTTTTAATTGATTGTTTTGTTACAGGAGATTTATTAAATTCACGTCTGAATCGCCCCTGAAACAAATTCAGAAACTTTATTTCCCCCGACCAGAGAGCGTCCTTTTTTACTGCACGCCATCGTTCTTTTCATAAACAAACAAGTTTACATGTCGCCTTTCGTAAAATTGAGAGCAAATGAAATTCCTTGAACTCAAGATGTTATAAATTACTTCTTCATATTTTGTAAAATTAAGTTTAAATTTAATTTTATTATCAGGCGAATAATACATCTAACAATTGGTTGCAGTAGATATAATACAGTAAAAGGTGAATTATCTCCTCATTTTATGCTATAAAATTCAACTTAAATTTATGATTTACTGAATGTTTCACTTCCAATAACGTTTACTTGTATGTAAACATTGTGTACATTAAATTTCCTAAATACAGCGATCAGAGTCTGAAGCAATGAAAGTCAATTTTATGCAATTTACTTTTCGCATTATGGTAATATATAAAAGCTTATCTGATTGTTTGCTCTTTTCAGTCGCTATCGGAAATTTTGCTTAAAAAGAAAGAGTTTATAAATTTCTTCCTTGAAAGATTCATTTTAAATTCCTATTATTCTTTGCAAAGATCTTCTGAAGGGAAAAGACTAGATATATTTATCATTCAGGTTACTGACTCTTTTTTCACACACTTTCATTTAATTTGACTTCTTTCATATCTGCAAAGAAAGACTCTTGTTACTTATTTTTCGCTTGGTTCCTAATGTGTTCGGATTTTTACATTAGATGCGATTATGTGTTATAGATGATAATACACTGTCTTTATATTTTCAGATCATTATCATCTGTGAATCAATTAATTAAATTAAATTTTGATTTCGTACAAGTGGTGTCATAGATATATCAATAGATACATACCATTATATAATACGGTCAAAATGAAATCTTATTGAATTTTGAACATGACTCATTAACCCCTTCGCCTACAATGACAAGTCTGATTCGCTCATACAATACCTAATTTTTTTAAATTTTAAATGTGCAAATAAGTGAAAGTATAAAGTAATTTAAAATGTAAAAAAATGACTTTAAAATGCTTCAATATCTCAAATACCTTTATGTAAATATAGAAATTAAAATAACAATAAATGTCCCAAAAGTATGTGTCATCTAATTAGGCAGTTAAGTACATTCTTAGGTGAAGGAGTTAAAGCGGCTTTACTGTGATGTAAAGGAATGGAATCATGATGCAGTTTGTATATTTTTGTAGAGATAATAAGCAGATAAATGATACTGATTGTAAAATTTGAAATTAAGTTAGTAATTTAAATCTAAAATAATATCCTGTAGTTTTCACACAGTTTCACTGTTATCTTTCAACATCAAAAAGGATGAAAAAAAATATAAAAATGTATAAAAGATAACATTTTCATAAGCAAAGCCGGAAGCTCATAATTTGTATAAAGGAAAGTATTTTACATGCTTTGTGTGATTTGTATAAAGAAAAAGATTGTTACAAAAACAGTGACAATGAATGATAAATTAAAAATTTAATATTTAACTCCCTTGTAATGAAGGACAATTTAAAAATAAGGAAAGCGTTAAGAAAATGAGATAAGAAATTACAAAAGAAAGAGATGCAATAAAAAAATTAGTTATCAGTCTCCACTAAGGAATATTTTACAATAGAGATAATGAGATAAATGTCATATTGCAACAAATTAAATACAAAATTCGTTTTGGCCAGTAATTAAAAACAAATGAATTGCTTCTGCTTCCTCATGCAAAATTACTCATATAAAGCTCTCAACAATGGAAAACTTAAAAATATTTTTTCATAACTAAAATCAGTACTGCATAATTAGTAAGAGGAAAAATATACATGACAATGAGATGAATTGACAACATCATCCTTGTTAGTGTTATTATGTAAAAATCTCTGAAACTAATAATAATGAAAAAAAAAAAAAACTCCAGGAAAATGAGGCAGGAAATAAGAAAAACCGGAACAATGAAAAAGATTTCAAACTAAGGATGCAGCGTTAATGAATGGATTTTTCAAATTTTTCTAGTTTCATTAAAAGAAAAACTATTTTTATTTTTAGTAAGGTTTTGATATATTTTTACAAGATCACAGTATTTCATTCGTTTAATTTTAGGAAATTAATCCTGATTTTATCTTTTTGTTACCAAATTTTGGAATTATTTGATTTAATATCTATATTTCAGCTTCACATTAGACATGAATCTTGAGGTTTGTTTTTCAATATAAAATATACTTTGTGATTCATTTAGAACTATATTCATATATCTTGCGATTATTCGATAGAACGACTATTCGATTACAATACACCGAATTATCTAAATATGTTTTAAAATCAGAAGTGGCAGAAATGAATAATTAAGGCTCCCAAGTGTTGACATTTAATTAAATAATAATTAATCTCAATTAAAATAAAGAAATCCATTTTTTTGTGTTAGGAAAGATTCTATCAAACTACTAAATATTAATGAATTAAAATATGGTGGAAAACATTGATATTGCATATCATGATATATACTATAATTTAAATAATATTTATCTTTAGGATAGATATTCCCTTCTATGTTTAGAAAATATTTGGACTTTCAAATGCTTTTCGTTGAAAATCTCATGGTTGGTAGTCTAAAAGTTCTTAGTTGCGCTAAACATTTAATACGAGGATAATTCAAAAATTATCTTTAGCCAAAAAGATGAGATTCGAAAGATGAGAGAGATTGATGAGATACGAAGTACTATAAGAATAGGAGAACCTATTTTCTATGTTAAGCAGAGAAATATTTAGTGAACGATAGAATATTTGAAATGATGCAAGGCTAATTTTGTGGATCAATTTGTAATTCAAATATATATTTATGTTGAGCTTAATCATTTTAAATTTTTTTTTCTATATTAAAAGCAACAGATTCATCTTTTACAAACAAAATTTCATATATTTTGATAAAATAGCTTTTACTGAGTTGAAAAAACGAGAATATGGATTTTTATATTTCTAGCATAAACTAAAAACAGAAAAAGAAAGAGAAGAAAACACACACACATTTTTTCCGTCTGAAAAATATCTATAAAAAAATCTGATGAAAGTTCACTAAATTTATTTGCGAATGGTTTTTGAACAGGAAGAAATATGTACTGTATAAATTTCATTCAAGAATTACTACTCTTTACTCAAGAACTCGAAGCTATTTTTGCTTCTTAAAAATGGCACAATTGATGGATATATGCAATAAATAAATTGTTTAAATTGCTTCACATTTTCCTTATCTGAGCAATTCCCGCTACTTTGATAAAAAAGTAATTTGGGAATTGAAAGGGAACATTTTTCACAGAGAAAATAGTTCTTCAAAAATAATGAAAGTTTGATTTTTTTGAGTTATGTTACAGAATTATTTATTGCTGGTCTCATTAGTAAAAATATAAACATGGAAGAGAACGAAGATGTAAATAAAGGTTTCTAATAGCACAAAAAATGAAGAAAAAAATATTTAAAAAAAACCGCATTGAAAAGTTAATTTTTTTAAAAAATTTATAATCTAATTATTTCAAACATGTTAAGTAATCAGTAAAGTAATTCAAAAATAGAATGCAAAGTTCTGAATATACCGAAAAATATAAGATTTTATAATTTTTTGCATTTACAATTAAATTAATCTTGCTAATTTTCCACGTGAAAAGTAATCTATGAAAAGTAATATCAACTTAGGTGCTGCGCACTGAAAAAAATGCTGCTCGATGAAAATGAATCAGAAACTATATTAATTTTGTCGAACTTATTAATTGAATTTTCAAAGCAATGAGTACGGAAAGTAAATTTAAAGTTTAAGTTAAATTAATTTATTTTTAGAATCTATAAGTTTTCTATTAATTTTACCAGAACTATGATTTCTATTTTTTAGTCTATTTTAGGTACTATTCTTTCCTTTTTGAAAATAGAAGAGAAAAAGAATGTTTTTATTTGTTGTCAATAATTAAGCACGGAATTTGCTTGATTGGAATCTTTATGAGATACAGTTAATAATTTATTAATTGTATCATCTGTATTAATTTATGAGATAATATAATCTGCAATAATAGAACATGATTACTTCTTATTGTTCTATATTGTGAATTATTTTCCTCTTTTTTCCATTTGGAACATTATAATTGCCTCCTTTCATCATATTAAAAAAATTCAATGAAAAACGATACAAAGTTCTATGAAGTTATTCAAAAATTCTATCCTGAAAGTAAAAGTCCTTTCTCTGCCCTAAATAAGTGATTGCTTTTCAATGTACTTGAGATACTAAATTTGAAATTATTCTAGATTACAGTAGAGTAAAATTCTTCATTGCAATTTAATGAAAAGCTCCGGTTTTCTTTTTTTGAAAGAATTTACTGATATGGTCAATAGATGGCGCTGCATGAACACAGAGATTTGTACCGTTTTGTGTTTCATGATAAATGTTTCGCTTTCGTATTTTTCCACTTCACCACAAATCATAAAAGAAAACATAAATATATATTTGAAATCATTAATAATCCTGATAGTTCTTTGTTTAGTCTTTTTTTTAAAGAAAAACTTACTTTTTCAAACTCTATTAGAATAAACTTTTTAAATGCTTCATTTTTGTGAAAATTATTTTACTAAACATTTAATTCATAAACTTCCGCTGTTCATTGACGTTAATGTATTTCTTTTTTAATAAGGAATTTTTTTACAAGTTCAGATAATTTTTCAAGTGAATAAAATATCACATAAATGATAGGAAAAAGTATTGTGTGCTTTAAGATATCCTTGAAACTGAGATAAATTGATTGTTGTATATATTTTTTAATTTTAATTTCTAATAGAACAATTGATAAATTTATTCATTTTAAAACTAACTTTTAAAATGGTTTTCTTAATTGAAGTTTACATCTCTTTATTTTAAAAGAACCCATTGTTGTTCTACGCAGTAAGATGAAAGAAAAAGCATCTTCTATTTAGTTCAGGTTTCCTTACTTTTATATTATAAAATTAAATTTTTTTTGGAATATTTCATTAACAGTTTTCAATAATTAAAAATTCCTTCTTTTAATTTTAGTTTCAATTTTATTTAGAAGAGGGAATTAGATAATTCCTCATTATAACCGAGAGCATTGTTAATAAATGTGGTTAGCGGAATTATTAAATAATTTAAGTTAGAATCTATAATTATTAATTAATAAACATTTGAGTAAAATTTTTAAAAATGAATTTTTTGCTGTACAGTTATGTATGAAGAAAGCTTCTATCAAATAAATCTTCTTCATACAGAAATCAGTCAATAGAGCAACAGAAAGCTCATTTTTCATTACAATATAACAACGAATATTTTGATCACCATCAAAATATATTAATAAAATAATTAAAATTGGAATCAATAATTATTAATTAATAAAAATTTGATTAAAATTTAAAAAAATTAATATCTGCTTTATTGTTAAGTATGAAGAAAGCTGATAATATATAAAGATTCTTCATCAGAAATCTATCAAAATAATATCACTAAGATCACTTTACAATAGAATATCACAAAGTATATTTTGATCATGATCAAACTATATTGTTGAATTAATAAATAATTTGAATTTAATCATTAATTATTAATTAATAAAAATTTGACTAAAATTTAAAAAAAATGAATGTTTGCTTTATGGTTATGTATGAAGAAAGCTGCTGTTATATAAATAATCTTCATACAGAAATCAGTCAACAGAACATCAAAAAGATCACTTTTCATTAGAATATCACAAAGTATATTTTGATCATCCTCAAAATATACTGATATATTATTAAATAATTTAAATTGGAATTATTAATTAATAAAAATGTGACTAAAGTAAAAAAAAATGAATGTTTGCTTTGTGGTTATGTATGAAGAGAGCTAATAATATATAAAGCTTCTTCGTACAGATATCATTCAACAGAACATCAAAAAGATCACTTTTCATTAGAATATCACAAAGAACACTTTTTCATTCTCTTGTAATCAATTTTGAATGCGGAGAAGGGTCATATATTATGCACAAACGGAGAAGAAACCCTTCAAGTGCTTTGGTGTTCGAAGCCTCTACAAAAAAAAAAAAAAAAAAATAGAATAGAAATTCAACTTTTTTTTATTGTATCCATTCCATTCTTTATTTCATCACATAACTTTAGTTTGTCATATAAGGTTTCTTTGCTGTGCAAAGTCTAAAAGAACCCAATGTTTTTTCTTATAGGCTTCAAGTAATTAAACGCATCCTTAAAAGTTCACGAGCAGTTAAATAAAGAATGTTTTTTTTTCGTTTCATCGCTTATTAATAGTATTTAATTAGGGAATTTATAAACTATTTATAACTGCATTTTTTTCAAAAATTTTATAAGACTTCGAGGTGAAAACTGTCCTAATACACAGAAATCTATTTACAACTGCGTATCTCCCCAAGTTTATTTTCGCACAAACAGATTTGCCTTCACTTTCATGTTTAACACGTTTATTTATTAGATTACAATTATGTATTAATTCCCACTTATGACTGACGAAATCGAATAATGATAGAGAGTGAAGAGATAAAAAAAATTAAAATATTGTCTGTGAACGGTTCACACATGAAGTGTTGAAAATATGACGGAAAGCTAAAAAAATAAATACATAATATTTTAAAAATATAATACAAAATATAAAAAAAACATTTCTGCTTTTTTTACAACAAATATATATATATTGTTTGTCATATTTTGTATAACAATTTTTGCATATAAATGTATAACAAAAGCATAATTTATGTTCACTTATCGCGCTTTATTGTAACTCACTTTCACTGAGTTTGATTTATTTTATGCTTGCAAACATGAAATTTTACAACTACATTTTCACTAATATTTTTTTGTGTTAGATCTCTGAAATTCTGCACCGTTAAGCATTACCGATGACAATACAATTTTTCAATATTTTCAGAATTTAATAATCAGCTATACGATTATTCTTTTAGTTTTGATTTATTACAAAAGACAATATCTGACAATAAATTCGAAAAAAAAAAAAGGTTAGAAGATTCCATAATATTTATAATAATGAATTATAAATTAAACATTAAAAGTAGAGAATGATTAAAGTAAATAAAATTTTCATCTTTTGGTTTACAAATAAAAGTGTGTTTTAAAAAGCTGTTATCCTGAAGAATGCCATATAAGTTATAAATATGGTGACTCTTGCATATAAGTTATAAATATGGCAACTTATGCAAACTTACGAAAACATTTTAAGTGTTAAATGAGTGTTATGTTTAAAAAATATTTTTTCCTTTCATAAATGTAAAGTATTGGGATTGGCTGTATAATATGAAGATGTCAAATTACTTCAAAATTTTCTTATTTTTAACCTGCGTTGACAGTTATTATTGTTCTAAATTTTACTTCGACAGTTTCCTTTATAAGATGTCCAGATGATATCCTTATAAATTCCATCTCTCACTATGTTTCTTTCTTAAAAATTGCAACTATTTTCTTAGCTAGAAGTTGAATTTTAATTCACAAAATTAAAGGTATGATTTTATATGAAATATAAAAGTCAGTTACTTTGTAATTTGCATCCAATGTTGTGTTATGCATACATTCTTTTATTACTTGGATTATTATTCATATATTCTTTGTATTGAATTCGAATATTAGATTAGATTGCTAGATCTTATTTTCTACAAATTCAAATACTGCTACGATGTAATAATTTTTTTAATATCAAGATATCTTTGTTATTTCTGTCTAATACTGTGCTTTTCATAGTTTCTTTTATTTCATTGAAATTGAATTCGAATCTTGGATAAGATTTCTCAGTCGATTTTTGCGACATATAAGTAACTCTGCATGGACATTTTTTTCAATTTCATGACATATATTTTATTATTTGAGAGCTAGACGCCACGATTGCTTTTCTCTTATTCCAAACTTCAAAGTGCTCACTACTCTATCAGTCGAATCAAATATACCGCACACTGAAGCTTTACGGATATGCATCTTTTTTTTTTTTTCTGGAAAATGAACCATTCCGCTGGCTAGCACTTTTTCGTTGCAATTCTTCAAAAATTACTGAACGTTGTCATAGAAAGCATAGAAGCTACATTACTTTTGTTGTATATTAAGCTATTCCCAAGTTATTAGTTATTTGGAAATATGCTAAAAATTCTTCTTGGTATATGCATATACAAATTAATGCTTCAACTGTTGTAAAATAGTTTGTTAATGAAGTTACAAATTATAAAGCTCTAGTTTACGCTCGTCGGTAATTTAAATGAGTAGGAATACTTTAAAGTTTTGGAATTTTTTCAGATGTGAAATTTAATGAAAACGTTATATTGTTATAATTTTGTATTCTGTTGTTGTTAATCCGATTTCAATTATCCTATTTTAATTTTCTCGTATAAGAAGTATGTGGAGGTAAAGTATGTTGTTTGTCAAAAATGTTTTCTCCGTTTTTTTGACACGACCGAGTCAGAGAAACCCATTTTTGAACTATGATTGGAACATGATTAACAAACTACACGAATAAAATTTGAAATGCTCTCTTTAAGCCAAATTTGTTGGTTTTTACAAAAATATGGAAGGAATCTGTTGAGATAGATTTGTCAATTTATGAATTAGTGTGTATGTAATCAGGATAACTCAGAAGCGTCGTTTAGACGAATGATAATTAGCACAAAATTGAATTGAATGATAATTATCATCAAATTGAATTGAATGGTAATTATCACCAAACTGGAATTGAATGATAATTTTAACCAAATTGAAATTTAATGATAATTATCACCAAATTGGAATTGAATTGGATAAAAATTTGGACTTAATATGCCATAAAACTTGTTGCTCATACGCATATGTGGTTATTCAGAAGTGCAAAGAATAATTAGATGGACTTTAGTATATGGCATTAACCTTCAAATTATAAATTTGTATAGAATTTTAAATATAAATTGTCGAAGAGAAAGGATTATAATAAATACTCGATTCGTTTCTCAAAACAACGGAGTTTAAGTCAAGTTGCGTAGGTATAGAGAAAATCTAGGGATCGAATGAATTCCAGCAGCTTATTTTAAGTAAAGAATTATATCCAATATTTAATTAAGAATTATTGCCAAGAAAATTTAAAAATACTAATAGGCAAATGCATAAAAAGTTTACTCTTTTATAAGGAAGTGATTATAAATATTTTAATAAGCAATATTTATGTAATATTAATAATTATTTAACATTTTGTAATAACAATATTATTACGTAATAAGAAAAAGAAACCGCAATTGTATCAAGAAATAAAAGGGATCAAGGGAAAAAAATGCAAAAAGCTATTCTTTTTATGACTGACTTTTGTTTATCCTGAAATACTTTGGCAAGAAAACTTTTGCTCTAACTTCTAAATGATTACATATTTTAGAGGCCTAAACAACAAACATTTCTTATTTCAGTAATTTTTTTAATTGTCTGTGCTTCTTTTGAGAGCACATATTGTCAAGGTATGAGGCAAAACTTTTTTATATAGTTCATGAACTTTTTGGCTCAAAAATGAACATTTGAAAAAAAAAACTATTCTAGACACAGAAATAAATATTTTACTAAACCTCTATTCTAGGCACACACACAAAAAAACCCCATTTGACTAAAAGCCTCTTTTCTAAGCTAAGGAAAGCTTATAGATGGCATAGTCAGGAAATTGAACTCTCAGTTTGATTCTGATATTATTCTCAAGTGCACATTCTAGATTCTTATTCTAAGAGAAGGAAAATAAAGAGCAGTAATTGGAGATCGGAAAAAAACAAAACAGAAAGGATCTAAGAGTTTGATATTAAGAAAACATTCCTATCTCCATCCTGTGATCATAGTCACGTCTTCAATCAGGAAAGGAGAATGGGAAGAATTCAAAGCTAACAATCCACTAACGAAAGGTAAATAAATGATGAACGCAGCGGAAGTAGATAACAAACGGACCCGCCCATCCTCCTCGGAAAGGAACTCGAGTTAACGCTTGCACTCATTGGACTTGTCTCGATCTTCTCTTAGATTAGATTTACAAATTCAGAATGACAGAGGCGTCTGGAACTGTCAATCAGGGCCTTGATCAAAGCGTTTTAGAGTAATGATGGGAGGGAAATAAATTAGACAAAAGGAGGTTTGAATCTTGGATCAACAAATGACTTTGTGGCGGCATCGTACAGTGATTGCGTCTGTTGCTTCACTTCCTTGCCGAATCGTTGGGAAGATAGTGAATTAGGTCTTCCCTCATTTCTGCTGATTTATTATTTTTTTTACGAGTCGCAATGTTTTGATGCTCATCGAATCAAAGATAAATTCATACGTAAATAAAACTCAGTGATATTGTTTAACAAAATGCAGTGCAGTGATTGCATCTGTTGTTCGATTCCCTTCTTCAAATAGGTGGGAAGATAATGAATTAGGTCTTCCATCATTTATAATGATTTATTATTTTTTTACGAGTCACAATATTTTGATGCTCATTGAATCAAAGATAAATTCTTGCGTAATTAAAACTCGGTAATATTGTTTTAAAAAAATGCAGTGCAGTGATTGCATCTGCTGCTTCATTTTCTTGTCGAAATCGTTGGAAAGATAGAGAATTAGGTCTTATATTATTTCTAACGATTTGTTATTTTTTTACAAATCAATGTTTTGATTTTCTTCGAAACAAATTCACATTCATGCGTACTTAAAACTCAGTGACATTGTTATACAAAATCAGTGTAAGAAAAATGAGAAAATATGAAGCAGAAATCTTTTCTATCTTGTTTCAAATTGATGTACTTTGGAGTTATCTTGAAATGCTAAAAATAAAGATTAAAAAATATTTGTTTAGAAAATTAATCTATAAAAATATAAGAGGAAAGAGATGGAATATTGACCCTTTCAACATTTTTCTTTTGACTTTCTGCCTGTTCAAATTATCATGAATTCTAAAAAAAGTTCTATATCTTGGATCAATACATGCTTCAGTTGGATAAATATTTATATTTCATGATGTAACTGTATGTTTGTTGGCTTCCTTATCAAAACCATCGTTAAAGTAATTAAATTTTCTTACGTTTTTCAGTATGATGGTGATTTATTATTTTGTATTGAATTGGGAGGTTTCATCTACCATGTAGTTGAAATAAAGGCTTATTTACTGACAATAAATTTCCAAGTAATTCTTTAATTAAATTTTAAAAAATAAGAAAAAGTGAAACACAAACCTCTAAATCTAATAGTAATTAATTGAAGAATTTATATGGACTCTTCTTTTTTAAAAACGTGAATTCATTGATAAAATTGTTCGGATGATTATTAAAAAAAAGTATTTTAATCAATAATCCCTTATTAATTTATGAATAAAGCGAAAAACGCTTGGAATAAACAAATATGATTTATATTTGCAGTTTTATTTATCGAAACTAATTAAAATCCCTTTGATAATTGATGGAAATGTTTTTAAAAGTGATACTAGTAAACAATTACCCTAATTAGTTTTAAATCCATTAGTTTATCCATAAAATCAAATGTCTTCTCCTCTGCTTCTTTATATGTGATTATTGTAGCTGGGGTGAAGATGATATTAGTTAACATCAAAGCTCCTCCTCCCTTTACATGGGGAGGAACAGAAGATGATTTTGAGATCATATAATTGATTATTTTTGTTTAGTGAAAATCAGGGTTGTAATAGGAAAAATATATTTAAGCTATCTTATATACCATCAGCAATTTACGTATCTTAGTATATATTTAGGTAGCATATATCTTCTAGGGGTATTATAGTATGTCATTAGCTTTACGCCCATAGCCTCATTCGGCTTTAATCCTGAACAGATTTCCGTTATCCTTCCCTCTCTTGAAGCGCGTGATTGTGATAATGAGGTGTGGCATAATAGTCATGCCGCTTTTGTAATTGAAGATGACTCTGCTTGTAAAGGACTTGATCAGCATAAAATGAGCGATTTGGCACTTGATTTGAGGATATCCTTAAAGGTTTCAAAATTTCTAGTACCAGATTGCATGAGACAATCATAGTGAAAAAAAGAATGAAGGTATTGTACTTGAAAATAAGAGAAGGTGAATTTCTACTGTACTTTGGACGTGATTGTGGCTTTGTACATTGCCATAACATATAACGTTTAATTCAGGAATTGAGTAGTAGTTGTAGTAGCTGTTGTATTGGGTAACAAGTAATTGTTGTTTATCGATAGCTCAAAGCGAAACTTTAAGCATGTTCTCATTAATATTGGCAATTTAATTGGGTTAGTCAACATTTTTAATTCAGTTTCCATTTCTAAAGAGCATGGAGACGCAAAAAGAACTATTGAATTGAAAGAAACATAACTAGGGAGAGGAAAAAAATGTCTAAATGTTTGTATTCATTGTTTCAATTACTTTTGCCTTTACCTGCACAGTTTGACTGCATGTTGTTTTAATCCTGAGAAATCAACTTTTTGAGACGTATATTCGAGCGGAATATATAGTTTATTCTTGATTTTATTATATTTTAAGATTTAAATTTTTTTTATTACTTTACGTTTTACCACTTAATCTTCATTTAAGAGCTATTTAATTACTTATTCAACTGTTTACTTCCCGAGTCTTGAAATTTGTTGAAATGATAGACAGAAGACATCAAGGAAAATGCAGGTGGAAAATACATAAATGCTGTATTAGTATCAAGCCAAGAAATGAGCAATGAAAATTATCCCCGTCAACAGATATGTTACATAGAATTTATCGTTGAATAAAAGTTATCCTTCGTCGGCAGTTGAACTGATATTGGCCATTAGCTTATTAGCAAATTTGCCTATCCGCCTTATATATATAAATTATATTTTTAAACTTTAAAAACTAAAAAAAAGTTATTCATAAATGGCTAAAATATTATGTAAAATTCATATATATCTCAGAAGCTACATGAGCGTATAGTATAAAAATCATAACCATAACACTTTCTCGGAACAGAAGTTGCCATTTAATGGATAGTGAAAAAAAAAAAAAAAAACAGGTGGTTAATGCTCATTTTAGTAAAAAAAGTCTTCTGAAGCCTTTCGTATGTTGACTAAAGTTATGAAACCGAAGCACCAAAAAATTCCTCAATTCAAAACTAAGTTAGTTGATGAAAACCAAAAGTGTCTCCAAAGAATGAAGTTGGTACTTGAAGAAAAGCTAAGGGAAAACGACGCTGAATGCATTTTCTGATTTAAAGAGTGTAAGTAATTATAAATTATCCCCCCAAGGTCAAATCATGCGTAAGGAAACTTATTTGGAAATATTTTACTACTTTGGAGCTATTGTTAGAAGAAAATGGCTTGCAAAATTTAAAAGAAATGAGAAAATTTTACTGTATGACAAATTTCTTATGATTAAAAATAACATTGCTATTAATTATGCTTGCGGAATGTTGAAAACCTACTGCACTCATCCAGCCTTGCGTCTGCTGCTTTTTGCTGTTTCAAAGGTTAAAAGCACTTGCAAAGGGCAATATATTTTGAATTCTAAAAAGGTGAGGCAGAATAAGATGCATAAGAATTATATACACTGTATTAAAGGAGATATTTTAAAAGCTGTACAAAAGGTGTTCCAAATGTATGAATGCAGAAGGAGATACTTAGAGAAGAGTGCTGTTGAAATTTATGCAACTCCAATAACTAGTTTTTTTAAAAAAATTTCCTGAATTTTTTTGTTCCTGTATTATATTCTTTACAAAGAGATTTCTCGTCAACTTTTGCATATTACATTTTTATATAAATAAAAGTTATTGTGACTATGTAGAACAAATGGGCCGAATTCAACTTAATTTTGAATCTTTATTACTGAAGATAGGAAAAAAAAGTGCCGTCATTTTTTCAAAGTGTAGAAGTTAATTATATACCCAATAAGTTAGGAATGAACTAAGTTTTGCCATTTCTCCATAGTAACTTCAAAGTAAATTATTGTATAAGAAATATTTTTATGATTAAAATTCAAAATTTTGTCTTTTGAATGATACCAATTTCATTTCCATACAATTCTTCCTTGGATTTTTATTATTTATTCAAAAGAAAGCAGACGATATAAAACGTATGGAACAAATACAGACGGTTTTCAAACAAGGAAAGTTATAAGTTCTCCTTTGCTAGGCAACGGTAAGTCTTCGAGATACTCTACCTCTGTTGTTTGAGGTTTCAGTTTTATTTTTTAAACATTTTTAGCTACGAATTTTATTGGCTTTGAAAGGATTCATACGAAGAACATTTTCCAGAACACATTAGCAGGATTCTTGAAAAACAAAAAAACTGAAACGCAGAGGATTAAAAATTTATATTAAGTACAACTATGGATCTGGTTTATTTTCAAGGTTCCTATTAAAGAAAATCTACTATTTAATTAATTATCTTAAAACTCTCATTGAATCCATTCTTATGCTTCAGCATTTGTGAACAAAATGTGAAAATCTTATAAAACAAATTTTAATAACTTCCGGCAAAAATTAGCTATGCTCTATTTCATTTTAATTAAAAAGGTTTCAGACGATAAAGAGAATTTTGTATTATAATAATTTATGGAAAATTAATTCTTACATTAAAATATTAAACATAAAAGTGTTTTAATATCGAAAATCACCGTGTATATCAGCTAACAATTAATAAAAATATTAGAATTCAGTGCTCATATGTTCCTCTTTCTACTAAGGCAATATCCTTTTTCTCTATAAACTGTTATTATGCACGCGCTAATGAAAATATTATTCTGATAATTATGCCACTTTGAATTCTGATTTAATTGGTACTATATTCCGAGAAGAGGATAAACATGTCTTTAGTAATCTGACATAAATTTCTGTGTGCTTTTGTATTCCTGTAAGTAAATAAATGTTTTCGTTACTAGACCAATCTGCAACATTTGATGGGCGATCGAATAAAAAATTTATAAAAAGTAAAAATTGTTTCATTAAGAAGAAAATGAAAGAATAAAATAAAATATTTTATTTGTCATATTAGGAATTATAGATGAAAATTGACTCTTACTTAAAAAAAAAATCCTTTTCATTTTGCGTAATTGATTCTAAGGAATATAATGTAAGAATACGCTTTTGTTTAGTAAATCTGTGGTATTTTCGAAGCTTTACAAAGCATATTTTTAAAAAACTGAATATATCATTAATTCTATTCAGTTCTACTCTTTAATGTCCCCTTGAAGCTTTTGATGGAAGAAACTTTTCCGCTTTGTAACAATGCATCCCAATTACTAAATGGTCAGATGAAATAAAATGCATTTTCGCTCAAACAATGCTTTGCATTAATGCCGGTTGGGAACAGAGCTGGCAATCTTACAGAAATGATGTGCGAACTCATTAGTAGTACCAGCATAACTGGCTGGAACAGCAGAATTAAATGGAGTCTCTACTACATAGTGTTTCGCATTGCAAGAGAAAAAGCACTTTTTATTTGTATTCTAAATGGAATTAAAAATAAAAAAAGAGAGGCGCAAAGAATTTTTAGCAGAGGGAAATAGCATGAAATTAGTTTTAAAAGCAAAAATCGATTAATTACATCTGACACATATTTTGCGATTCTTTTTCCTAAAATAAACAATTTTGGCGCCGTTTATAATTCTATTGAATAAATTTAATAAAAAAAGTTTTCGAAAACAGACTTATCATTATACAAAATGTTGAATGTTTTTTTATTTTGACTAAGACTTTAATTTATAATTTGTTTTTATGAATTTAAAGAAATCCTTTAATCAATCATTTTTCTCTAATTTAACACCAGATGTCTTCATTAGTATAAATAATAATTAGTTGAATTAATTGATTTCTTGATAACTAATTTTTAAATATATATAAAAATATATTGTTATTAAATCGCTCAAAGTATACAAAATTTCAGAATTCTAGCACATCAGAAAGTGAGCGAGAAATCATTTGCAAAATTCTATTTTGATAACAACATAAACAAGTTAAGTTAGAAAAAATATTTTCATTAAGAAAACTTTATTATTTTTCAAAGTATCGTAAACTTTATTTATTTTATATTAGGATAAGTTTTAATATCATATTTAAAACACGGTTAAATTATTAAAAATTTTATTAACAAGAAACTCAAGTGCTGTTACGCAAAAGCAGACTTATATTCTTAAGTTTTTTTGGAAGAATTATTTATGGCTTCGAATCGATAATACTTATTAAGATCTAAGAAGGATTAAAATTAAGTAATTTTATATTTATAACAAAAAAATTATAGAAAGTGCTTATGAGTTAAAAAGTGCTTATGAGTTAAAAAAAAGCATATTTCTCGGGATATATAGCTAAAACTTTGCATTTCTTCAAGACAATTGTAATTGAGAGAAATTTTAATTATTATATTCTAATTAACTGAAGTATAAAGTATCTATATCTAATATTTAAAGCGAAATGCATTGAATTGTTTTCTTAAGTCTGTCATCAGGTAGGAACGCTCATTGTGAATTCGGAATTATGCTCAAATTCATAATAATTGTTAATAAAAATAACACTAAAATTTTCACTTACCTAGAATTTTTTGAATAGACTGATTCAATTTGTTGGATGAGCGTTCAATTTTAAAGATCTTAGAACATTGATTTAGGACGGACTTTGAAAAATTATTTATGCAATAGAAATTTTTATAAAACTCATTTACGCATTAATCAAGACAACAATGCAACTCTATAGCATGTATAATTCTCAATAAAAGAATGATTTAATTTATTCGATTGATATCCATTTCTGAAACTATAGGATAATTAATTTGAGACGGAAAAAGAAATTTGAAGCGATGATGAAAAGACAGCTGAACTGTTTATTTTATTTTCGGACTTCCACAAACCTAACAAGATTGTTTGAATTTGAAATTAAAAAGACCCCGTTCACCAAGGATCTTCAAAGAAATCGTACTTCAATATAACGATTATCCAAAGTCAAGACTCTGTTGTTAGAAACAACAACAACAAAAAACCATCACACAAATGATGTTATCAATTAATTAACTGCAATTCTTTACTGAATCGAAACTTTTTGAGCGTATTCAAATTGTAAATGCGTCAGTTATAAACGTCAAATGAATAAATATAGATTTAAACTTTGAAATTAAAATTCGGGAATTATGTTCGGATATTGCAAATATAAAGAGTAAAAATTCTATATAATCTTCCATTTCTTAGAAAGGGCACTTTATTGAACGACGAAATGAAAGTTGGCGAAATTTTATCCTCAGCGAATAAATCAATTTAAAAAAAAAACGAACTTTTTAACTTTCTGCAAAAATTACTGGAAAAGAAAATGATTTCTTTTATTTAAACACCATACTGGATTTATTGATAAAAAACTTTTCTCCAAATTAAGTAGCTTAACATTATTTAAATGCGCTAGATATCACATGAAATAAAAAAAAATATGAAAATATTTTTAAAAACACACACTTTATTAGTGTACCATAAGTAGTTTTTTTTCAAATTTTTAATTAATTATTTTATACTTTTCAATCAATTAAAATTCAATTAATCAATAAATCAAATTTTAATAATTATTTTATACTTTATAAATAATTATTACAGATTATAAAAAGTTGAAACTTTTTTTCCAAATTTTTAACAAGGTGGTGCCACTCAAAAGAGATCAGAATTTAATTAAATGAATCAACTAATAATTAAGTTCTGAGAACTTTAAAATAATGTATTGACATTGAGGATTGATAAATTTACAGAATTTCAAAACTCAGTTTCATTGCATAGAAAATGAAAAATTCAATACAAGATTCTGCCTTTATAAACATAAAGCAAATAAAAACAAATAAAAACTGCAAGCAGTAAATGGTATAAGTACCTAAAAAAGCACTGGAAGAACATTACAAATTACACTAAAAAAACTGGAAGATCAGTACAAATTACTCTAAAAAAACTGGAAGATCAGTACAAATTACTCTAAAAAAACTGAAAGTACAGTACAAATTACACTAAAACAGCCCGAAAGAACAGTACAAATTACCTTCAAAACCGGAAGAACAGTACAAATTTCAGATATTACACAAGCACAGTAACAGAGCGTGTTTGTTTCACTCCATCGTTTGTGAAAGGTAGAAGGTTTTATTTTCAGCAAAGAATGGAGTTGAGTTTTAAAAGCTTTTTCTGCCACAGAAAAAGTGTTCTCGAACCTGAAATTCGAATCTAAATAAAGAAGAAAGAATAATTATTGATAAATAAACATTAGTTCAAAATATTGTGATATTTCACTTTTTGGTAAATAAATACGAAGGTAACATCCTTACAAAGTTTTTATTTTACCTTCAATGTTCACGATTTTTACTGTTCAATGTTTTATAAGTGAGAGTAATAAATGTGACAAAAATAACTTTAATTAAAAAATTTTTTTTTAACTAAGGCTTTTTATAAACTAGTCATTTTTTATTGAAATTTATCTGAAGCCCAAAATCTATTATTACTTTCATTGACTAATAATTAAATTATTCAAAATCA
This sequence comes from Argiope aurantia, assembly GCA_026543865.1. Classification (NCBI taxonomy): domain Eukaryota; kingdom Metazoa; phylum Arthropoda; class Arachnida; order Araneae; family Araneidae; genus Argiope; species Argiope aurantia. The sequence continues at coordinate 119,558 of JAPMOR010124086.1, read as the reverse complement.
ATTAGAAAAGGCAATATTAGCTTATATCAGAAATAAATGGTTGATGACATTTCTGCGCAATGTAATGTAAATATTACATCTCCCATAAGGGCACAATCCAAGAGCCATCATTGCATATGAAACAAATATCATTTAAAGAAACCATCGAAAAAAATAGAGCCGAGTCTTTATTTCAAAAATAAGCTGTAACTTTATTAAAAACAAATTTTGCATAGTTACAAAATATCAACACGTGTCCTTATCTCGAGGTATTTTTTACTCCTTGATATAACTTTTTTTTCAAAAGATTCTGTACATAGATTCTGTTTGCTAGAATACAATATTAAAGTTCAAAAAATACACTAACGTGTCTACATTTAAAAAAATACAAATTGATAAAATCCTTTACAGTTTTTAGAGCAAAATGCATTTTCATACATTTTAAAGAAACTTGAAGTATTTGAAGTATGTATTTATAAAAAAAGTATGGGAGTTTTGAAGTTGGAGGAACCTATCTAAAATTAATCTTGAAAACTCATTTTGAATAGCAGAGATGAAATCCATGAGAGGTTTTGAAGTAAACAAATATTTTGGATGAAATATAAAGGAAATAAGCTAAATATTTGGTTCATAGCTGGTTTTATTAATTTTTTTCATTAATTGTTCCCATAAATATATCTTCAGTATGAGACTAATACTCAAAGTTAGTGGACTATAATGTTGACACATCCAAGAAAGTATTTACGGATATTTACAGAATTTAGTTTTCAAAGGCATTGAAGTATGAAGTATTTCCACCGCCAAGATTAAAGTCATGGGGAGCAAATATTCATTTTCCCATAACTTGTTTGGACATGGTATTTTTCTTATATTTACCTCTTTAATTTTAGCTTCAAAGTATACTTTCATGTATCTAGAGACGAGTGAGATAGAAGCGATACATTTCGATCTTTACATAGGGGAAATTAATTGTTCTGTGGTATTTGATCGGCGGAAATGTATTAAATATAACTTTACAATTGAAAACATTTCAAATTTTCAAATAAAATGTTTTTAAAAATTTACATTGACAATGCGGAAACATATTAATAAAATATAAATGTATAAAATTTACTTCTATTTCAGATTCATCCTTTTTCATAATTTAGTAACTTGAAGCCTCGTGATCTATTTATTTTTGGTTACTTCTTGAAGACATCATATTAAATAACCATGCTGTCTAAATAAATATAAAACAAATGCTGCACGCATAACCATGATTTCTAAATAAATAAATATAAATGAGTATGAAATTTACTTCTATTTCAGATTCAATCATCACTTTTCGTAATTTAGTAACTTGAAGCCGTATGTTGTGCTTTTGGTTATTTATTGAAATTATCATGACGAATAACCATTCTGTCTAAATAAATGTGCATGCAATCTTTATTACAGGAAGGGTTAAAATAGATAACTGTGGCGTAGACAATTTATTGCAACCAACCCTTGCAGCTCATAAGAGAGATTTCATTTATGGTTATTTGAGAAAGATGCTAGTATCATTTCTTATTGTTTATAAAAAACTTGCATAGAAACTTTGATGTTATTCAAAGAAAAGGCCATGCCTTTTAATTTTAGGGTTCGATATTTAATACTTTATATCCATCAATAATTATGATGTTGAGTCTCTTATTTAAAAATATATTCATATATGTACAATTGTATCATTACGTATTATTGAAAATTAGAATAAAGCTCATATCTATTTTATGAATTCCTATGACATTTTTTTGAATAATTCAATTTTTTCACTAATTGCAGAATAGTGTAGAACTTACAAATTAAAAATATTTATCCTCAATTATTTTATTACGTCAGATAAAAATTCACCAAAATAATTAATTGATGCAAAAAACTTGCATATATATATCTGTACCTGCTCTCAAATTGTTGCATGTGATATGTAATTTTTATATGTTGTAATAAAATGTCGTATGTCTCGTATGATTCCAGCTGTAACAAAGGAATTGAGTACGTTTTTTGACATACGGCATTTTGATATAACAAGAGTGATTTACATTATCAGACTCATAAGAATTACCAGCATCAATGCTAATAATTTAGGGAAAATCTGAATGGGAATTATTTAGGAGACGTATTAAAAAGAAGGAATTAAACAGCCGCTCTAGATTCATTATGTAAATGATATGGCTATTATGCATTTTTACCATGCTTCATAATATCCACTTCTTTGATTTTCATTAAGAGAATTCGCTTTGAAAAATGTAAAAATTTAATTAAATTATCTCTTGAAAATGCGACAGACTAGGAATCTTTCTTTTGGCAGCTTTGTTTTAGATAGAAGAGAACCCAGGTTCAAGACTGGATTTGATTTGATTAAGATAATATATTTGTGTTCGTTGGTACAATCGCTGTGTTCAACGAGCACGCGATGTGTGTTTATTGAATTTGTATCGATGTATTTGTATTTGTATTTGTACCTTTATATGGTGCTTAGGAATAATTCAGGCTTGTATAGCATCTTCATCTGATCAGTATTCAAAACCACGTGAAACATTCACAATAACTGACAACATAGAAATGGAGTATTATTCCAACAATTTATCTAAAATAATTTCAAAATATGAGATATCAGATAGTACCTTTTTTCACTTAATGCCCTCAAAATCTGTCATTGCATGAAAATATATGATTGTAATTTTATTGATGTTTTCATTCAGACTACTTAGGATATATAAAACTTAAGAATAGTTCCTAGAGAAACTGAGCCAAAATACCAGGTATATAAGACGGACTGCTCATAACTTATTCCTTTGTCAGACCGTTTTAGAAATTTTTTTTAGAGAATACTTTTACATTTGGGCACATAAGATAGTCCAAATCTTAAATCCGATGTTATTTCCTACTAAAAGCCCAGGAAAAACTTTTGTTTTTCTTCCCTGTCTTTTCTGAGTTTTCTTTTTAAGGGCCGCTAGTTTATTCAGTTCCATATCCGAAAATTGAATTTGGAGGTACTACACACACTCGCGTATCTTCGATTTAAAATAAAAGAATAAACAGACAAAGAAAAAAAGATAAAACATTCCGTCGACCAACAGAATATATATATATAAAATATTATTTGTCGTTTTTAGATCCAAGACGCGATCAAGTTTTCCTTTCAGCGTATTTGAAACTCTCCTCTAGTTCAAAATCCGTGTCCGAAGACTTGGATACTCTCCCAAGATAGAAAGAGATTTGGTTTCAAATAACTTTGAATGGAGCATTATTTCTGAGTTCGTTTTACTGTCTGTTGCTCTCTGGAGGAGGAAAAATGCTTACTGAGTGGACTGGAAACGTATTACATACCTAATCCCCTAAAGGGAGGAAAGAAAGTTGATGTTTAAGATACTGCAGGAAACTGGGTGGGGGGCGACTATGGTATGCATGAGATGGCTAGAAAATGACCCTCTGCAGTATCGGAAGAGATGGGGAGAACTCATGCCATCAGAAAATATGTCTGCGAAGTGTATGGAAATATGGAGTTTTATAGCCAAAGAATTTCCTCTAAACTGGGACATTTCCCATCATTTTCTTACGAACTGAGGCGGTAAACGCTTTCTTTCATAACTAGAGGAGAATATTCGGGAGAGCGGTTAAAATAGTGAAGTTTGCAGATATTGACAGAAAAAATATTTCATACGCCTGATTGCATGCAATGTAAACCTTCGTTCTACGATCCCTATAGGGAATATTAACCTTTTTTTCCCCTCAAGGTAGTCCCGAGAATAATTTTTGTTTCGATAGAAATTTTAAGAAATAGGGTTTCTAAAGAAAGTTTTGGTGAGCCATTCTACATTGATAACTTCAGATAAACATTTGCAAACGTGTATCTTCTACATTCAGGTAATATGATTTGCTTTTATAACTAAATAATAGTTATGAATAATATTTTTATGTGAGACGTTGTGGACAGTTTATTTTTGAATGATTTTCTTTTTCAATTATTGATTTTTCCCTTATTTTCCTTTTTGAATGATCCCTTATTTCCAAAATGTTTAAGCATAGTTTTTGGATCGTGGGGAAAATAGTTATATTAAAATAAAAAAATAATAGTTTAAAATTAAAATTGCTTTCAATTTTATCAAACAAAAATAACTGGATTTCTTTGATTTTATTTCTCTGCATTAGTGAAAAAACCCTATTTTCTGTATTTAATTCCTATTTTTCTCTGTTTTTACAAGTAAATAGACTTAAATTTGATATTCAAATAATTTAGAAAATTATACTTTCTATCTGTTTTTTTTTTGCTTTATTTGCAGAGAGGGAATATAGCGGATAAGTGCTTTAGTACTATTCTAAAATTGTTCTTGATCTGATGTTTTTAATTTAGTAGAAATTTTAAACGCTATTTCTGGATGAATGACTATTTCCTATTTCAATGATCATTTCGCAATAAATACTCATCAAATTTTGGGACACAATTTTACATAATTATTATTTATCATTTTATTTCTTATATATTATATTTGTAAACTTAAATATATATGTAAAATGCTGAAATCAGGTACTGTGCAAATTATCAGATAACATGCATATTAATTTATGTCGATTCGTTAAAAGGAGGAAAATTGTTTCATTTAACACATTAATTAAATAATATACCGAAAACAGTATGGACATCACCTATTACTTTAACACATCATCTAATTAATCTACTGGTATCTACCTATATTGTACAGAAATCACATACTAGCTGCTCGTTAAAACGAAAACAATATCTTTGTTCGAAATTATTAAGGGTTACGTACTCTTAAATAAGTATTCTGACAAATAGCGCAACACTAAAAATTGAAAACATGTTATATTCAATAAAGTTATTAATAATTTCATATAATAATTAGCAGATTCTGAATAAAATGTGTCGACACTTTTTGAAATATAATATTATCAAATTTATTAATGTTATTAATGATATCATTTCAACGAGATGCTATTTTATAATGTTATGATAAAATACTGTTTTTTATGTGTCAACAACAAACCGTTGTTAAACCTTAAAATATCTTAATAAGGCGGATATACAATAATTTTATTTCGTTAATAATATGTTTAAAAAATCATTTTGTTAATAATTTTTGGAATAATTTTATTTTGTTAATGATTCCACAATTTTAAAAACCAGGTAATCCGCACATCAGCAACTTTCGAGCTTCAACATTATGTACTTAATATTGAAAATTAGGCAGTGAAATAGCAAATACAACAATAAAACACAACATGAAACAAATCAGTTTCAAGACAAATTTTACCTATCAGTCATAAGTAAAATGATCACGTGTAAATAATATAAAACCAATAGTCTACAAATGAGCATTCATATTCCTAGAATCAGAGTTCAACAATAATAAGATAATAAAATGGATAATAATAACATTATATAGATATAAAAAGAATCAGCAAACATACTGATGTTACAGAGGCTTTCTAGGGAGGACAAACCGTATATAGATATCATACCGTATAATATATCTATTTCATCAGAGCAGACGAATGACAGATGAATATACGAGCGTCAGAGTCGGTTCATCGCGTGCGCTACATTTCTGGAATACCGACTCGAGTAAGTCTGGCAGGTATATCCCACAAATGGAATGTATATCGAGTCTCGAGTGACAACAAAATCAATCATTCTAGCAAGAATTTACGTGAATATTACTTGAATATTTTGTGTTTTATATATATATATCAACTGAAAATATTTACTTGTCTTTCAGAACTCTATTTCCCTTTATGTGAATTCAGTAATAAAAATTATCCATTAGTATTTTTTTTTCAAGCACATTATCAATGTTGGAAGAATAGATTAATATTGTAAAATGTGCTAATGCTGATGAAAAACACTTGCTGTGTTTCCGAGCATATTATGTGTGAATGCCCTAAATACCGCTTTATAAGAATAAAATATTTCGGAAGGGATTGCCAAATTTGAGTGATATAATTGGCGAACTTTACCATCTTAACGTGTTTTCCTTTATTCATGACAATGATTTTATGCATAATATTTAACATCTATTCCCATTTTGATCTTTTTGCTTTGTATTTTGTTATTGTGGTTAATGAAATTTTTTTCTTGTATTTTAAATTAACACGAGTTTGGCACCGCTTGATCAATATTGGCTTTGTCCCAGAATGAAATGAAGAAAAAAAAAAAAAAAAGGAAAGAATGGAAGAAAGAAAAAGAAATGAAGAAGAGAAATTAAAGGAAGAAAGAAAGAAAAGAAAACAGAACAAAACAAAATAAAAGAAAAGAAGAATGAATGAATAAAAGAAAAGAAAACAGAACAAAACAAAAGAAAAAAGAATGAAAGAACGAAAGAAAGAAAAAGAAAAAAAGAAGGAAAAAGAAAGAAAAGAAAGAAAGAAAGAAAGAAAAAGAAAGAAAAGAAATTAAAGAAGGAAAGAAAGAAAGAAAAGAAAAGAAGGAAAGGAAAGAAAAGGAAGAAAGAAATGAATGAATGAATCAATCGACTGCTTATTGTGGAAAAATAAATGATTAAATGGGATTCGAACCTCTTGTACGAAACATCGCATCATCATGATGCTTTAACTTCATTCGTATGTCTTTACATTAATTTTAAAAATGTATTTGTAATTATAGCAACGATATGTACTCATAAAAATATTATTTAATATAATCGCAATCTGATGTGTATAGTAAAAATGAAAGAAATGGAAATTATATTTTGGCGAGAAAAAAATGTGCAAGAAAATAAAATTATTATAACTGAAACGCAATTTTTTATGAATTTTAAAATGGTATAAAATGTTATTCGAAGTCATTGAGAAAAATTTACATTTCAATTAATTTTTAATTAAAAATCTGATATAATTTTTGAAAAACTCCTTCAATAAGTATCATATCAGAAGTATCATATAAGAAATAAGTATCAATAACAAGAAGTTACTGTGTGTCATATTTGGTATAGTGAGGTATATCGATATTTCCTGTTGAGTACTTTGAGCGAATTTTTTAAAATTATGTATGATATTTGACGAATCATGCAATATAGAATCAGTATGCCAGTCTATAAACGTTATTATGCTAAAATTTGTCACAAAAATAGTAATACAAGTATTAATAATTTTTATTTTGTGGCTTTGTATAACAGATACATTGTTTAAATATTCTTGAATATCTCAATCAATGCGGAAATGTCTGAATACGTTGCTCCAGGCACTTCATGTCTGAAGTGATTCCTTTAAAATTATTATTTCTGAAATTCGAATTTATTTTTATTTCAGAAACAAAAATGTATTTTACTACTTATTAAACTTTGTCTCCTACTAAAAGTATTCAGTTTAAATAATTTTAAAACCCAGAATTTTAAAAGAGAAAATTTGTACAGCCAAACAAAAATTATTTTAATAGCATCTCATTTTGCGGTGCTTATTTTACCACTGAAATAAATGATGAAACAAGCATGTTTTACTGCTTATTAGAGTTTTATTGCTTTCGGTATTAATTTATTTACTTTTTTAAATCTATACAAGATATTTTCCAGTTTAGTAGGCAAAATTTAATATAGTTATAGGAAGCAAATTTAAATGAAAGATTAAATTCAGTAAAAAGGCCTTATCGCAGTAGTCTTGCAGGTGTGCAGTAAAAAAATGACTCGAAGACTAATATTATTAAGATTCAGTGAAAATCAGGTTATTTTCTAACGTTACATTTTTCACTATTTAATTTTAGAAATAATTAAGGAGTTTTATCGATTCAATGAATTTCAAAGGATTGAGATCATCTAATGTAAAGGTCTATGATGGAATTAGAGAATCTCAGGCACGAGAACCAATTTCAAAGAAGATCGTCCGTGCATGTAGACTTTACAATCCGCTGAATATGCTCTTGCGACTGAAAGTTTGAAATGTGGACTACAGACAAAGGATCCGTCCTCGTTATCTGAATCGTCTACGAAATTACGATGTCCACCTCAAAATAGTTCCCATATAGCTTCAAAACGATAAATTAATTTAATTAAATTAAACATAAGAAATTTAGATTCACTTCAACTGAAAATTATTTATCAGCCTAAATAAATGAAATTTTAAAAATTTAGCATTGGATCGGTGCAGATGCTATTATACATGAGAAAAGAAGTCAGGGGAAGTATATACGGACAAGGAATCATGGGAAGTATATATTTGACAAAAACTGGCATATGATTGTAAAAATCTTGATTTTGTGAATATTTGTAGAAATCTTTTATCATTCATATTATAACTACTTCAAAACCATTTTTGAGATGTAAAGAAAGAAGTATCAAAAGAAGAGAGTGGATAAATATTTAAGAAAAAGTTTTTGAGTATATTTCTATAAAATATGTGTAACGTAACGCGATGAGGATTTGTGATTTATTTTATGCATTGTCAGGATATTTCTTGCTTTTCATATGCATAAAGGGTATAATATTACTCTAGTTTTCAAGTTATTTATGAGTTAAAAATCTATATTTTCATTCTATAGGAATTTGATCCCCATTACATTTGTAAAAAAACATTTATATTTATTCGCCATGGAAAATATTTATTGAATGCCCAGGGAATGTTTCTTTTGGATAAAATAGCGTTAAAAGCAAAGAAATTTATAGAATTTTTAGACATATAGAAAAATGTCTAAAATAAATAAATAAGAGCAAGCATTTTAGAAACTGAAAGTATAGAATATTTTTTAATAAAAGATTTCCTGACCAAACGCTTTATAACCTCACTAATAAATAATTTATTTGTAAATATCGATTTGAAACTGTAGTTTACTTGAAAAGTTAATCATAAATATTTGTTTTCGTGTATTTTTGTAACAGAGATTTGCGATATACCTCGAAGGTTATTTACTCAAACATTGATTCGGGACAGACATCAGTAATTCGCGGCCAGCTCATATGCAATGTTAATGCGCAGAATTTGAATGAGATGTTTCTAACATTAAAGTAAAACTTATTGAGCTGTTTCTAACATTAAAGTAAAACTAACATAAGTAATACTATTTACTTATTAGCTTTCAAACATAAATTGAAATTTATAAAAAAATTCTAAAGCTGAAATCTAAAAATAGAACTTAATGTGCTAACGTTTTAACTAACCAATTTCTTTACTTTGATACCGATATTTAGAGTAAATTTATGTTTTCATGTTTAAGAATAAGAAATGAAATCTCTGAAATTTTAATTATTCTAAATATTGAAGTGAGTTGCAATTCCCATTTTTATATGTTAGCTGATATTTACGCATTTATTCTGCAATTCTATAACATGTTTTTCAAATGGTTTTGGTGCAAATCTACTTTTTTTGGTGCAATTTTCACTGGCTAATGGATTCGCCTTATACTATTATAGTGGTAAATAATATATTTGCGCGCCATTGCAAGTAAATAAGTATTCACTTCGATGTAAAAGCATTTAGGCTTGGCGTTGCACATAAACAGTGATTAAAAAATTGGCGTAGGAGGATAAAATTATTAAAAATCCAAAATATTAAAAAATTTAAGCGTTCTTGAGGTGCTGGATCTTCGAGTACCAACATTCGAATATTTTGCTTTTTTTTACTAATAACATTATTAAATTTTTTGTAATATGAAAATTCCATTATTAATTTGTTTGAAGTTGTATTTAGCGGAGAGCGGTTCATATTTGTGAATCAATTTCAAAATTTTCGAATTGAAGTTATTTAAATATCTTATTTAATGTTCTTTATAAAGAAAAGATAAATTGTTTTATTGAACAAAATTGAAGTTGTTAAATGTTTATTTTAAATTTAAATTTCCTGAAATAAAAAAAAGTTTCATAAAATAATAAGAAAATCAGACTTATCGTGGATGCTGAATGCATTTTCAAATAAACACTTTTAAGCAATTATTATCTAGAAGATAGTTTTTATTTGCTTTGAAATAGCAGCTTTTACTACTTAGTGATAAGAACAGTTAAATTTCTGATTTGTCACAGGAAATAATTATATTTAAATGATGCTTAAAAATATTTATTAAATTTGCATCATTATTACGATAAAGATGATGCAGTAAAATATTTCAAGTTTCAACAAAAGATACCTATTCATTGAGAGCCATATTTGAAGATAAAGCTGGTCAATACGTTGATTATTTTTTTGGTTCACCATTAAAGCTATTTTCTTTCGAAAAAGAAATTAAACATCCAATAATATATATAAAAATAGGAATTAACCACCTTAAATTTAAAACTTCGGTCTTTTAATTGCTCTTTTCTGAGCTTTATGAACAACGATTATAAAAGCATTATTTCAGCAATTTCTGTTTATTTCAAAAATATTTTTTACTATTGTGCTTTTTGAATTAATAAATAACTTATAAGTAATAGGACATTTTTATTTTTAAGGGGACAGTAGACTGTATTTGACACTTTTGGGAACTATTCAGTCAGGGTTATGAAAATTTTTTATGCATATGTATTAAAATATAAATACGTCTAATTTCTTAAAAAAGCCTTTTAAAATAAAGTATATTATTTTTTTAAAAAAAATTTAAAACTATATATAATTTTTAAAAATTTCAAAATATTCTAGGTGTCTTAATTTTAAATTTTTTCTATTATTTTTTTTTATCACCCAAGGTAAATTCATTTGGAACAAAACTAAGTATGATTTTGCAATTCCAATTCAATGCTAATTTTTTAGAAATATTTTTATGCACACTTACTGAATTTTTATAGGATTTTTATGTTTTTCTGAACTAAAACTGACTTTAAAAGAGCTAAAAAAACTCGAAACATAAAATGTGTACCCCATTTTTTATGTTTGACCGAAATCTTTATTATAAATTTCATTTAATATCTTCAAAAATTAAGACACATGGAACATTTCAAAGATATTTAAATTGGATTACAACATCATTTTGAGAAAAGTCATTAAGATATACTCTTTTCTCCTTAACCCATCAAATTTTTATTTTATTGAAGAATACATTTTATAAAACTGTTTTAGTTGAATATAAACGTATATTTTGGTAATGAAATAATAAAAATAAAATTGCCCATTTTCGCCCATTTTTGCTTATTTCAAAGTTTACTGTCCCGTTAAAAAATAATACACAAAAATATTCATAAATTATGAGTTACCGTATAAAGATTCTTAATAATGTGGCAAAATCTGTCATGTGTCAGTAAAAGATCGATTGACATTAAATGTGATTTATGCATAAAACAGGTCGATATGTTGACTATTTTTTGGCCAGCCATCAAGTTGACTGCATTTCCAAAAAAATCTTTTCAATAATAGATATAAAAATAAGATCCATTTCCATAATAAAATTAAAACTTCAGTCTTTAAACTGCACTTTTCTAAGCTTTATTCACATTTTTATCTTTTAAATATGCATATACTACTATTCAAAATAAATGTTCTTTCATTTTTGAGCTCCACGACGCACAAAAATGTCGAATAGCGCCAGGCGCCTCTTTACTGCAAGAAAGAAAAAATGTGCAGTTCTAACATTTCATCATTTTAAATATTTATTTTAATGAATTAATGAGCAGAACTAAAAAAAAAACTTTGGTTCCCCCTTTTCTTCTTGGATCATGTCCAAAGTACTCAACAATCGATTCTGTTTCCATTCCCTCCGACACCTTACACAAGAGTTTGAGAGCTTCTGTAATTTTATACATATTACTTTCAAAGAACTAGTAGCTTTTTTTCCTGATCTCTGCTATTAACTTAAATACTGTTGTTAAGAACTGTACATAAACGGGTAGATACATAAGGACATCTTTTCTATCTTACTATTACCTTCGTTTTGGCCATTAAATGTTAAAACTTCCTCTTCTATTTGCATTTAAGTTTTCATTTTGTGCAACACTCGGCTTTAATCGCGTACTTATGTTTGAGAAGAAGAGTAACAAAGGAGAAAAATTGGGAAAAAATAAAGAAAGGCAATAAACAGTATTTAAAGTTGTCTTTTTATTTTCTTTTATGTTTTGGATGCTTTCCCTTAACTTGTATTTATAGAAAAAAAGATAGTAAAAATGTTGTATCTACTTCCTTTTCTTTATATTTAAACAATGGAAAATAAACCATTTTCTCTTCCTCGCCATTTGAAAAATTGATTTTGGGTGAAGCAATACTTTTCATACCGGGAGTTTTCAGAAAAGAAAATGTCTTTTATCTGGAGTATATATGGCAGCTAGTTTTGCTTAAAAAGGATTGATACTTGGATGATATATTTGATGAAAATCGAAAGCGGTTTGAAAAGGAAAAATTGTAATACTCGTGATAAACTAGAATTCCATGATATGAAAGTGCTGCACATTGAAAAACGAACATTTAATGAAATTGAAATAACGAGAGGATTGGCGCGATTTGGTAATTTTTAGAGAATTTTTTTCGGGGTGGGTAAGCTTTGGCAATTTTCGCAAGATAACGATGCCACTTCTTGAGGCAACACTTCAAAATTTTCAAACCATACGACCGGGAGGACATTTAGATTTAAATTTGGACAATGCCTGAGCACAAATTAAATTTTTGACAGAATCAAATCTCTTACCATCGTCCATTCAACCTTTTAAATTAAACATGGTATCTATTGAAAAGGGAAATTTATAATGAAAGACCTGAAAAACTGCTAAAATTTCAAACGAGCGTTGCTGCTTTAATAAAGTCTTATTTATTTAAATCAGAACCACAAAGTAATTTAAATGGCATTGGGGCATTGCTGCTTTAATAAAGGCTTATTTGCTTAAATTAGAACCATAAAGTAATTTAAATGGTCACTATAAACTGAGTGGCAAAAAAATTTAATAGCGGATAAGCAGCTATAATTTGGAACCTCCGCGGATACTGATTTATAAGAAATGCCTTAGTCCTAAAAAAATACACTTTTTTTTTTATCAGGGGAAGAGAATATGCGCAATTAAGTGAAATGGTATTTTTGAACAAGATAATTCTTCCACATGCAACGGCATGTCTGCTTCTTACATCAAATTGTAAATTGTTGGTGCTAAAATTTCGTCATAGAATGGTGAATCTTGATCGATTTAGCAATCATAATAAAGATTGTTCTGGATACAAAGATAAGAATGCTACTGTTTAAAACTTATTGCTCCCACAATGAACGGTAATATGTCTACCTCAGTTCGACTCTTTCACTACGAAACCGGCCTAACCGGGCCATGCAAGTTCGATACTAATGGGCGTTTTGAGGCCGGTTTCTTTTACAAATGAAGAATGCAAGATGCAAAACGAGGGCACCCTCAGTGATAACTTGTATGACATCTTGCACCTCTTGTTTCAAACAGAAACTGGTCCATTAGTAAAGAACTTTAACGGACGGGTTGATCCGGGTTAGTAGTGAAAGAGCTAAATCAAAATTGATTATTTCATTAAGCTTATGAGAAAAACACTATGTATTATTGGTGCTAAAGTTTCTTCATCGTTTGATGAATCTTGATTGATTTAGAGATAATAAGAACGAATGTTCTGGTTACAGAGATAAAAACACTACTATTTAATACTTATTGTTCATATAATGACCTAAAATATTTCTATCTCAGCTTAAATCTTGATCTTTCATTCAAAAGTAATTGACAGCTGTGCTTGCATAAACTTCATAAGATTTCCTTTCTTGATCAAGCATAATAGCATAATAATAAGATAACATATTCTTTTTGAGATATTTATTGTTATTAGAATATATATAAGAACGTACTGGACATCTGAAATACTTCCAAATGATTTTTTAAATCTTTTTAGTTAATTACTAAAATGATTTAGTTACAGATTGAAACACAAACACACACACAAAAAAAAATTTGAGATTTGACGCATGAGATAGACAAAGCATTCATTGTATGCAAGGAATTATTTGAATCACCTTTAAAAAAGAATGAACATTTAAACGATGAATTATATTAATTTTTACTTTCAGTTGTGTTTGCTATATCATGGAGTTGATTATTTTACTGATGATTTTTGAAATTCAGGCAAAAATGAAAATTTTTCTATATAATCAGAAAATTCTATCAGTGGCCAATTAATGCTATTTAAGATATGAAGCGGAAGGCATATTTGTATTAATTTTCTAATGGAAATTTTTTTGAGTACCCGTTTGCTTAACCCATTGACTGCTATTTACGAGATATCTCGTAGGAAACTGCTGTAAAATTAAGCGTCTGGAAATTTCTCTGGCAGTGAATGGGTTAATATAAGTGCTCATGAAGACCGATGTTTCGATGAGAGCTGATTTTATCGGATATTGCATAATACCGATCTTATCAATAAATATTAAAGTGTAAGGACAGTTTTACATGGATACTATTACTGTATACATATATGATTTACTTCATGTAACCCCTGGGGCAATGAATGACCTAGCCATTGTAGGTACTAAATTAGGAACTATGGTCTGTTACCTAATAATCATTATCGACCCTCGAACAAATGTCTCTTTTAGAAGGTACTTCCCATCATCGGAAATGGAAACAATTCAACCTCATCTCCCTTAACAACCACCTTTGCCTTGGATATGTCAAAATCCGCATATTTATCTGGTAACTTCAAATCCACGTACTCGTGATGCCCTTTGGGGAAAACTGTGTTACGGTTATTAGCACTGTATGGAGTACTAAGAATTATGCATTCCATAATTTACAGAATATAATACTGCCTATCACAAGTAGCAGTTTTTGTTTCTACACTTTAAAAAGTAAGTTGAACATACTTGATATAATGGATTTTAAGTACATAAGATAGGAGGATACCTTTTCCATCAACCACTTTTATTAACTGGAGAAAGAAGAGGAATAAAACATTTAATACCTTTCTATTCTTTTGATTGATAGTATATACTCTGTAATTCCTCAAAACACCGCCAGGAAAGGTCCACCACATTTTTTGTTATCCATCTTGTCCAAGTTGAATTTTCTTTTTCTTCTATCAACAATTGCTTTTTCAGTTGATCCTCTTTTTTTTTCTTTTTGCTGCTTACTTTTCCATTAGGAGCTCAGCTATAATCCAACAGATTACAATTTTTGAGTTGGATCAATTCGTCTTTCGAAAAATCCACCTAAACTCTCTAGTTCCTTGATCATTTTATATCCTTCCGACTAACTCACGACTCTCATTGCTGTAATAGAATTCTATTGTATATATCCATTGTTGAATTGCTGGTGAACTGATCCTTACTTCTTTGCTATTGTGGTCCAGAACGGATTTAGTAATGGGGACAAAGGAGCTTACAAAAGAGAGCAGACACAACATACGAAAAGAGTGTTTTCTTTACTTAAAACATTTTATTAGTTTCGGGGAGTATTGAATCAGGTGATGTGTTTATTTAAAACTTTTATCTGTATTACCTTTAAGAGTAATGATATCACTTAAATGCACGTTGTGTTATCTGCATTACCTTACGGTATATTGTTATTATACATTAGGTAAAAATATATATTTATTATTATAACAAAACGCAATAGGTGGATATATTCTTGAATCATGTTATTTTGATGACACAGATTAAATTGTTATAAATAAACTGAGGCAGATTTAATTTCTAGGAAACAGAGATATGATATGAAAGAAGAGCTGTCTGTTAAATATTTCTTTTCCTGTCTAGTAATAAGCACAAAAGTTGGAAAATTATTATAACAGAATTAATACTCCACTTTAATTTAACAAATGACTAATATAACAGTATTTGAAAACCAAGGGAAATTATTCATTATTCCGATCAAATTCTTAAAATCTTTCTATTTCTTATTAGATTTAGAAAAATATTTGTTTTAAAAAATATATGTTCTATAAAACAAATACCATATTATTTGTCAAATTTTTATATAATTATTTATACGGATTTATACGCAATTATTTATACTCACGGATTTAAAGTGAAATAAACTTATTTTTTGAAATCTAGGATTATTGATATTTACTTTAGTGCGTTGATTTTAATTTCGATTTCATTTAATTTTGAAACTGTTGAATTGATTAGTTGACTGATTGGGAAATAAACTATTACACTGTTTAATGGCTGAATCTTTTAATTGCAATAAAATTTAATTTTTTTATTTATAAAGAATTTTTAAATATTAAATTATTTAATTTAATTTTTTTTCAAAATATCATTGTAATAATTTTGCTATTCTGTTACAGAAAAAAAATAAAACTGGAACCAAAAAAAAAATCATCAACCAAATTGAAAAAAGATTATTGCCTTTTTCAAACATTACAATAAGGAGAATCAAATGCACTTAAAACTCATTCATAAATTAGAAATGGCTGAAATTTTTTGATCAATTCTTGAAGAACCAGCGGGATTTGTTTCCCGAAACACTCTCGCATATTTTCCAATAACTTTCTTATACCTCTTATGCCGCATAAAATTATGGACCTTGATTAAGACTTCGAAATCATTGAGTGGCATTGGTGAATAATAGTTACGACATATAGATCTTCGGCTGAAATTTAGCATGTTTTCTGAATCTATCACGAGAATATATATTTTAGAAGTCTTTTCGCTGGTGAATTGACGCCACATTTCGCACAAACCTACAGCAGTAGTGCAAAGGTAATATACCGAATTTCATTGATTTAAGTCGTTGCGTTAATAAGTCATTGTGTGCTCATGCATTTGAATGCACAGACCGACAGTTGGTCAACCGTTTGACAAATTTCGTTCAAAATTGGATAAGTATCAATATTTTATTTAATAAATCTGTGCATCAAATTTTATTTGCGAATCTCTTTGCGCTTTGTAGTCATGGAGTTTACTTGTACTCGAACAGACAGACTCTCTGAATGGATTTGGATCAAAATTTAACAGAATTCTACAAATTTAATCGTATTTCTATATACAAAATTTCATCTGTCTAGCTCAAAACTTTTTTGAATTATCATTAGACAGACAAACAGAGACAGGCAGATATTCAT